>QJSC01005339.1:1499907-1711660 GCA_003697955.1 Calidris pygmaea
ACCCGGAATGGCTCATTGGCAGAGGGGAGGGATTTGGGTGGCCTCTGGCCAGTCGGGTTTGCTGTGTTCAGCAAGCTTATGTGATCTGCAACAATTATGCTTAAGGTTCAAAGAATTATAACTATACCAACCAAAAAAAAAAAGGCATTAAGGACAATGATGTTGATGGTTTTGATAATAATCTATTGGCCATTATTAAATTCGCTCATTGGACTGGAGTGCAGCACGTTTTTTCTGATCCTGGTTCCGACTCCTGGATAGGTAATAAGGAAATTATTACTGTGGATGTTAAAGCTCATTAAATGTGACTCTATTAAAAATCAAGGTTATGCTGGACTTTAAATCTCTTTGAGCAGAACCGCTGGAGGCTGCAGCACAACCTGGCAACTTGCCACACAGTTCAGTGGTCCTTTCCTCTCATTTATGCCGTAATAGTCTCTATTAAAATGGGTACCAGGGCTATTGGAAAGGAGAGGTTTGAGCAGCGTTGAGCTATAACAACGCACTGTCCTTCCCCAAAGTATAAATTCAGGCGCGGGGTGGTGCGGTGTTAATGGGGCAGATCCTCGGCAGCCGCATTACGGGAATGGGCTGTAACTCGCTGGGTGTTTTGTTTCTCTCCCGGTGGCTGCCCGGGTCCGGGTTGTGTAAGAGGAGAGAGCACCAAGGTCAGGCTGCCTCCCGGTCCCGTCTCCCAGGCAGGGATGCAGATGGGAACAGCATTGGAAAGGTGGCACCGGGCATCGCTGCCCAGACTTGGACTCTGCTCCACCTCTGCGTTCCTGGGCTCTTCACGCCTTCCCCCCAACCTTTCTGTATTGCAGGCTGTATCTTCTGCTTTTTTTCTTCCAGCCCCATAGTTTTTCCTGGTTTTTCCAGTTTCTCTCCAGGCCATTTCTGTTTATATCCTCCTGGTTTTTGTCTTGTCTGGTCCTGGTGGACCTCTTAGCTTTTCTTTTCTGGCACCGCTAGAGATGGATTTTGGTCTTAGTTGGAAGCAAATAGGTAGGAGGCAGCTAATGGGGAGCTGACAGAAGTAATGACTTGTGTGTTGTAGCAAAGCACAGGTAGAAATGAGAATGCTGCAGGTGTTCATTGTTTCCATTTGGGTTCTTATCTTAAAAGTGATATATTTGAAGGCAGGAAGGGGGTGACCCGTGGAAGCTGGGTCCCGACTAAAGAATGCAGTAATGTGAATTTTCCATGAGCTCTCATGATTTATTGCTATCCTGTAGGTACAGCGGAGCGTTCCCTTCTCTCATGCAGCCTCTCCCTGTGAGAAAGAGGAAAAGTGCTTTTGATATTCTTTCTGTTGAGATACAGGCTGGCACCCCTACCAGGAAGGAGGATGGGGAAATCAACTCTTGATTTCAACCATCTGTAGAGAATTATAGCAAGTGAACTATTTTCCTGAATGTAATCCCACCAAAAAGGAAAGTTATTCATCCACCTCAGTGGTTTCGGTCTCCTTTTTCCCTTGTTAGGGAAAAGTAGGGAAAGGGGATCCTTGATGAAGGACTTAGGACTCTCACTCTGAGGCAGGTGTTTGACCCTGATGGACACGTTACATCTGGTGTTCAGCAGAGGCCGTCTCCACCATCACTGCCATGTCAGGGCCGTGTAGAAATGTAATTGATTGGAATTAAATTGGTTAATGAATTAAAATAATCTAATCTTGTGGAAGTGACAAGGCAGAGATGGTAAAATTTGTCACTGTCCCAGCGTGCTCGTGCTTCTGATGAATGCGTTTCTGAGTACAGAAGGCGACAAGAAAAAGGAGCAGATGGAATTTAAAAGTTGCCGTTCTCCATCCACAGTTGGCTGAGCTGTTGGTGCTTGGAAGCCGTGGTGCTTCCTACCATCTGTGTGTAGAAAATCCACACGTGGTGAGGGCTGCACCTGCAGATGAAACCTGGGTCCACCTGATGAAGGATTTTGCTGTGACCTTAGTTGGTGGCGTGTGCGAGCGCAGCGCCCGGATCTCACTTCGTGCTGATGGCTCCCAGCATCTCACTGGTCAAACAAGGTCGGGGCAGAGAGGGCAGCTCTTTTTTGGTCACATAATGCCTCTTCCTAAAGCAGAGGAAGGATTCAGTAGGTGACACTTCTCTCGGTGATGTTTAACATGTCGATTCTCCTTCAGTTTGTACTGAAAGAATTGACTTCTTTCTAAAGAGACACAAAGTGAAGGTCCAGGGCATTTGCTGTCTTCAGATGTTAAGGGACTTTTGGCAAGAGCAGGATGTTAGCCTTTGTGCCCTGCCCGTATTTCAATAACCTAATTGCTTTCTGCATATCCCCATTTCTTCTGAAGTTCAGAAAGAGCTTGTCTTTGCCCCTGGTGTTTTGCTGTGCACTGATGAGGTTCTGGCCTCCGTCACTCCGGAGATGGCCACATGTCCTTGATGGGGAAAGAAATCCTTGCCTACTGCTGCCTGACAGAAATGTTGCGTAGCGTTAATGTGCAAAACACAAATGAGAGGGGGAGGCAGCAGCAGGAGGAGCGTTATTAGCCCCGGTCCTTGGGAGCTGCCTTGCTGACCCTCTTGGAGTGTCCTGCCCTCCTGTGCTGACTCCACAGCGATGCCTCCCCGGGGCCATCCCCTTCCCTCTCAGATCTTTATTGTCATTATTGCTTTTACGGTGCTACTTTCTCTACTGCAAGACATTTAGAGCAGTCTGGGACCCGAATAGTAGATTAAGACTGGGAATAAGCTGGTAGTTTAAATAGAGCTTACTTTGATTGCCTTCCTTATCATCCGTATCCCTTGGTCCCAGCCCAGCACTACAGGTAACGAGGTGGGGCTGCTAAATACACCTGTTTTCCTAAAAAACTATGGCCGAGTTGGGGCCTCCTGTACTTCAGCATTGAAAGCGTTACGGGGGGTGGTGGGCAGAGTCCATAAAACCCTTTTACATTACAATGGTGCTTGTAGATTTGGGCAGTTTAGCCACAGGGGAGAAATACCTTGAAGCCTCGGTGTGTTCTGATTCAGCAGCAGCTTGGCCTTTGATGGGGAACGCTCTGCACCACTGAAGTCAGCGCAGGCGCCTACAAAGAACCAGGTTTCCTGGCTTGAATGAAAGTATAGCACCTCCAGAGGGCTGCAAGAAACATTCCCCAGTTAAAAAAAAAAAAAAAAAAGGCTTTTATCATATATAGCATTTGTCATCCAGATAGATTCCCAAGGTTTTTTTTTTTTTGGAGATAACGCAGATAGGGAGTCATGCAGCGCTGAATATATTGAATATGTGCGATGTTGGCAGCGTGCCACGAGGCTCTTAAACAACCAGAGAGACTTGTCCCCGAGCAGGACTGAATCCCTGTGCTGGGAACGGCCGGGCAGGAGCGGGCAGCCAAGGGTTGCTGACCCAACAAGCCCCTGAGGATGTCCGAAGCCTGCAGCTTCCTCTGAAACTGGGATGGGACTCTCCGGCTCCGTCTGCTGCCCAGGGAGCCGGGGTTTTGTCATAAATCCTGCAACATAGTTCTGTTGTAACTACTTAATGTGTAAAACCTGGTGTCAGTCAAAGGTTCACAAGGAGCAAAAGAGCAGCAGGATTTCTTCCTGGACCCTGTTTTCCACCCAATTCACGTGTGGAGCTCCTGGAGGCCTCAGTCTTTCTGCTTTTTCTAAGAGGCAGCCCGTGAACCTGCATCTTAGCTCCATACAGCTCCAGTCATTCCTGCAAGGGCTTTGTGTTTGAAGCATCTCCTATATCTTGCTCGGCACTGCCTAGAAGTTGATTACAAAATATTTAGAAGCAGAAGCCTTGCTCCAGAGACAATAAATCCACTTTACCAAGAAAGAGACAGTAAAATAAGTTGGGAAGGAGAAAGAAATGGAAAAGAAAATAAAAAAGTATATGTGAAGAGAGGGACCAAATTTAAACACTGAACTATGAGAACTTCTCTGGTGATTTCTGCAGCAATATGAGGAAGGAGGCTCCCGAGGGAAAGCTCTCTGGGCTTAGAGATCCTGCCTTGAACGCGGGTGTAATGGAAATGAGAAGAAAATACCACTGGGAAGAAGGTGTCTGGTTTGCTAGGGGGTACATTTTCCTTCTTCAGTGCTGATGGAGTAAAGTTGTGGTGCTCCATCTGAGAAGGAACAGGTCACCGTCAGAGGCAGAAGGGGAGGTGAGAGGTAGCTAATGCTATTACAGATGGGCAGAGAGGAGGGTGAGGGATAACTTCTGGGACCAGATAAATCAAGAGAAAATGTGTGGAGAAGCCTGGGCTGACAGGGAGTACTCTGTATCCTCCTGGCTTACTCTCTGTGTGGCTTTGGGGGAGAACCGGTGATAGAAACAGTATTTTTAAGCCTGATGCCTTGGGTTCCACCTTCCCAGACCCTCAGCAGCTGAGCAAAACCACGAAGTGCCCATGGGGAAGAATTACTCTTACTCCCAGAAGCAGCCCCAGAAGGACCTGTGCTCCTTCATCTATACCCAGGGGCAGCTCTGAGCCTTTGCAAGGAGAGAAGTCAATGAGCAGTGGAAGGACCCGAAACCTTGTTTTAACCCCTTCCCACTCTCAAATCCCCATAAAACACCATCAAATTTGTACCGTGCAGAGACTGCCACATTGCAGGTGGCAAACTTCATGGCTGTAGTTCTTCTACATCCCTCTGGTTCTTCTGTATCACTCTGGATGATGGTTTCTTTGTCAACCGGAGACAAGCCAAGAGAAGGCTGAGCTTTGTGGGCCTTGGTAAACCTTGGCAGTTGTGTTTTCCTGCTTGAGTGTCTGAGTCAGGCTCTTGTTATTTGGTTGTTGCCGCCTTGGGATGCTCCAGCTAGATGTCTCCGGTCCAGCCTTTCTCCTGACGGGAAGGAAATGCAGTGTTATCTGCAGCTGTCCTTGGGATCTCGTGGGGCTGGGATATGAGCTGCCTCTTACAGCAGTTTGCATCACGGAGCGGCTTTTGATTAGGACCGATGTGCCATAAGGCCCCTGGATGTACACAATTGAAAATGCTCTTTCATTCATCAGCAGGATTGAGAAGAAAGGCTTGTGCTGATGTCTCAAATTCAGGCCGACACGATTTCCCTGACATCAGAAAAACCAGCCTGCCTTCGAAAAACCGGCGTGGCAGAGCTTGCCGGCAGGGGAGAGCCTCAGATCTCTGCTCTGCATCTTGTCAATGTATTGTTTCTCCGGGAAGTTAAAGCGTGATGTCCCTGTGAGCAGTAGAGAGTGCTGGAAATCCAGTCGAGGAACTTCGCGAGGGGTGTTGAGGTCACAGGGAATGTCTCAAAAGCCTGGTGCTGGCAAGGCGGATGTCCCCTTGATCAGGGATGTTTATTAGTTTCAGGAAAGATGACAGGAATGAGAAAATACTGGACTTACACTTTCCCTCTCGGTACTATCCAAGATGGTGGCATTCCTGTTATGGCAGGTTCATAATGGGAAAAAAAATTACTGAATTTGCTGGTTTTCTCTGGAGTCCTAATTTCAATTTCCAGGTAAGTATACGTGGCCGGGAACAGAAATCTGACTGTCTTCACAGAATAAATAGGGGCTCCTTAACACTGAATCCAAAATGAGGTGAGGTGAATGTGTAGAGACTGAGAAATAAAGCATCTTTAGTCGTTCCACAATTTAAAAGGGAAACAAGTGCAACTAAAATTCAGAAGTTAAAGGATAACTTTTTGCACAGGCTGTTTTTCTGGTTTGCCCCTCTGTTGTCTCTCGGTGGGAAGCTGTTTTTCCTGGGAAATACTGTTTTCCAGTTGTGTTCCCAATTTTTCTTTTCACTTACTCTGATTATTTAGGGGCTGTAAATGAAGTAAAATCAGGCTGTTTCAATATTCTAGAGCGGCGGCTGTATTTAAGAAGTTTATATTTGATGAGTAAGTTGATGACATTGCATTATGTGAATTTGATGTGCAAACTTGTCACTAAAGTGTAAACAGAGTGACAGCAGGACCAGCAATTCCCAGCCTAATCAAGTAAGCCGAGTAACACAATCTTTGAGCTATAGAGTAATAGAGTCTGATTTGCATATTAAAATGAGAGAAGCTACACAGATCCAACAATTAAGTTGATATTTTAATTGCGTAAAAGTCAGGAGATTCAAAGTTATGTTTCCTGCATCAGTTCGTTTGTCACCCGCGTGTACTTGTAGTGTTTTCAATGGCTTTATTTGGTATGAAACTAATGTGGGTTAAAATACGTGTTGTCCATGGAAGGAGAGCATTGGAATTTCTGGGTTAGAAAACCGGGAATTTCTTGGTCTGTTTAAAAATTGTATAAACAAATTGCAGGTAATTTCTTTCTTAATATGCTGGTAGACATGTTGGGAGAGAGGCAGAGGGAGCTGTATTCAAACGCGACGGAAAAAAATTCCCATTGATCTCTACAGACCTTGAATTATATCCTTAACTTCTTGTTTTCTTTTTAAGGAGTAAGCTTTATTTAATTGCAAATTCACACAAATGCGCTGGTACCACGAAGAATTACATCGATATATGGATTCTGTCCTCGGTGTTTATGCCGGTTTCACAGCACTGATCTCGCATGCAGATAAGCCCCCACGTCTCCAGCCACCCTTATCTCCTCGCGCTGATGTGCTGATATATGAATGCTCCTTCTCTGCGCTCGCAAAAAGCTATTCACACGCCAAGCCTGACGATCTTTTTATAATCCTTCTTTGAATTAGACTACAAAAAGGATGTGTTTGAAAAGGTTAACTAATGGATACGCTTTTCTTCCTGATGAGGAAAAGAGAAATGGTGAAGTGCTGAAAAATGGTCAAGCAGAGTTTTGATCAGGCTTCTCTAATCAAATACATCCTGGGCGGTGAGCAAGTAGGAGAAATGTTAATCCGTGGTGGATTTATTTGGAATGGAGAACATTTATTTGGAAAGCAATCAGCGTATAAAAGCAGACACTTGTAATTACTCTGCCATCTTAATCATGGCCCTGACATCAGTCCCATGATGCGATAACATTGCGATGGCCCTTGGAGTGTGGGGCTGACATCAGAATGTCGATGGGAAGGAGGAGAAGTGTCTTCACACGTATCAGGCGGGTTTGTTCATGTCGGGGTGTGCCGAGCAGCCTGCCCAGCGGTTACTAATCACACAGTAACCTAAACCCATCTCAGCTTGTTTGGGAACATGTCAGCACCTCGCCATCACCTTGGGAATTCTGCACTGTCTGCACGGTGCTGGCTTTGTGGCGGCCGTCTCGCCCTCGTGGGGTGATTTTGTGCCAAGGAGGTGAAGGCATGGGGTTAAATCACAGCAAGAATCATGGTTTGGGTTGGAAGGGACCTTAAAGCCCCCCCAGTGCCACCCCCTGCCCTGGGCAGGGACACCTCCCACCAGAGCAGGTTGCTCCAAGCCCCCTCCAACCTGGCCTTGAACCCCTCCAGGGATGGGGCAGCCACAGCTTCTCTGGGCAACCTGGACCAGGCTCTCACCACCCTCACAGCAAGGAAGTTCTTCCCCAGATCTCATCTCAATCTCCCCTCTTTCAGTTTAAAACCCTTACCCCTTGTCCTGTCACTGCACTCCCTCATAAGGAGTCCATCCCCATCTCTTCCGTAGCCCCTTTAGGTATTGGGAGGCTGCTATAAGGGACTCCCCAGACCTTATAGCTCAGGAGAAGGTCGTGCCTGTCCACCAGGATATCTGAGCATCAGGGAGCAATCTGTTATTCGGACTAAACTGAAGGTACCCGGTGTGGTTTACGTGGTCACAGCAGCTGGTGCCGCCTTCACTCGCTGTTTCAGTGCGTCCGCGTTTTCTCCATTTCCCTGCCAGGTGATGTGGCATCAGCTCCCGTTAGAGAGCAGTGAGTCAATCCAGTCTCCATTAGGGAACAGCATATTCATTCTTATATACAACCACCTCCAGCTCGATGGATGAAAATCGGACTGATGAAAAGCTGGTCGAAACCAGACTCAGGAATTGCTTTTTCTCTTTCCAGCTGTCTAGATGTGTTTCTGTCTGTATTGAACAGAAGAGTCTTGATGCGTCCTGTTGGAGTACTGTAGCATGGAGGCTTATTGGGGAGGTTTGCAGCTTTGTGAAGTTCCCTTCTGCGGTGATCAGATACCGTCACAGGTGTGCAGCAGAAGTATTTAAGTTAAATAGATCAGAGAGTGTTCTGTAAGGAAGGGCCGGAGGCAGCGGCAGCATCCACCTTCGCTAGAGACCGCGGATGTGTCATCAGAAATCTCGCTCTGGTGGCATCAAAGGCGATGTGCAGATCTGAGGGATTCCGCAAAGGTTTCCTGAATAGGCTGGTAATGACACGGCGTGTGATTCCCCCTTTTAGCCTGCCATATTGCGATGACTCCCCCCAAACGAGGCAGAGTTTAGGCGAGGGGAAGTTTCCCTCTTGTTTTGCAGAAGCGGTAAAAATAAATCCAAAGTTAGACGTGGCGATGTCAGATCTGCATAACAGACGTGGGCTAAAGCCCTTTTCATCACCAGATGCCATTTGAAATAACTCCTGGTCAGGTTGTTTTGGTGACAGTGTCCCTTCCTGGGTGCGTGGGCGCCGTGCCGATGCCTTCACGGGCTCCCCGTGGAATGGAATTGGACTCCTGTGGTGCCATGAGGAATGGTGGAAATTACCCTCCGCTTCTGTTTCTAACTATTTCTTTCTGCTGTAGGATCCTTCGCAGTTTAGAACCTGAAAAACCCACAGAAAGAGGAGGGGAGCATTACCCTGTGCTTGTGTGCTGGGGTTCCAGAGGAAGTTTTTGGTGAAATGAAAAATTTTAAGCGGAAAGTTCCCTTGTGTGCAAAGTCTTCATCTGTGGAGGGATGTCCTACAGCGAATGGAGAGCGTGATCACAGCTCTTGGGACAGTGCTGACCCCAACAGTTAGAAACAAATAAGGTTAAAAATGAGAAGTCTGCATGTCCCACTCACTGCATCTCGTTCAACGCTGCTGCTCTCCGTGGCAGGCGGGGGGAGCCAGGCTGTTCCACACAGCCAGGGCAAATGAGCAATTAGCAAGAAGTGCAGAAATAGTGTTTAGGAACGTATAAAGTTGCTCTGAGAGCTATAAAATGTCTCTCCTTGTTTTGCGCACGGTTTAGAGTGGGAATGTTTGACACTTAACAAAAGCTGACTAATTCTTTGTTGTTCCCCTTTAATGATGGGAATTCAGGGGAGGGCTGGCTGTGACAGGCGGAGAAAGCGCTGCCATGAAAGCCAAGCTCTTTTTAATTAGAAAGTCCCTTGGATGATTTACTTCGGAGTGATTTGAGTGCTGGCCGGTTGGAATGTGTCAGCGATGCTGACCGGCTGACGGCGCAGCCTTGACAGCTCCGGTTCTGTTTGGGCTCTTCAGAGGTGAGGAGAAGCCTGTTCCAACAGGGGGATGCTGTGAGGAGGGAGCTGGTACCCGCAGCCAGCCCCGCTCGCCCCTGCACCATCTGCTCTCAAGTCTCTGGCTCGAATGCCAGCACTTCTGGTGGCGGGCATAATGATGATGATATTTTCCACTTCTGTAGCACCCTCTGTCCAAAGGTCTCCGAGTCTGCTACAGATACTAATTAAGACTCGCAGCACCCATGGGAGGTGGGTAGGAGGCTCTGCGCTTGCTTTTCTTGCTTGTGGAGTCTAAAGAGACTGTGGCACTAATCTTTGGGCAGCAATTTGGAACTTGGAACTGCTGGAGAGGGCATGGCAAAGGGCTACGAAGATGCTGAGGGGGCTGGAACATCTCTCTGATGAGGAAAGGCTGAGGGACTTGGGGCTTTTTAGTCTGGAGAAGAGAAGGCTGAGGGGGGATCTGATCAACCCCTATAAATACTTAAAGGGTGGGTGTCAGGAGGATGGGGCTAGTCTTTTTCGGTGGTGCCCAGGGACAGGACAAGAGGGAACGGGCACAAACTTGAATATAAGAAGTTCCATCTAAACATGAGGAGGAACTTCTTGACTTTGAGGGTGGCAGAGGCTGCCCAGAGAGGTGGTGGAGTCTCCTCTGGAGACATTCAAACCCCACCTAGACATGTTCCTGTGCAACCTGCTCTGGGTGGACCTGCTTTGGCAGGGGGTTGGACTAGATGATCTCCATGATGAACCCCTATTATTCTGTGATTCTGATTTCTCCCATTGGGCAGCTCTGGAAGAACTCAAAATCTCTGGTACTGTTAGTTTAAATCAGAGCTGTGTTAGAGAGGGTTTAATTAACCTGCTGGGTGGAAGGCAGGGAGTCATCTTCACGCTCCCACAGCATCAGGGGAGCAGTAGAGGCTGGCTCTGCCCTTGCTGTTCTGGAGTTTCTCATGATGCTTTCTGCGAGTCTTGGAGTAGGTTTTATTTATGTGAGGCCAGCCCTGAATCTGTTGCCTTCTGGGGAAACTGGACTCAAGATCAGACTGTGAACAGCCAGCACAGTGCTCTGCACCCGAAAAACACAGCCAGGACTCACGTCCCCACCAGATATGTCTCCTCATCAGACTTCTTGAGGTGAAATTGTCACACCTGGAGTTGTGTGTAGCAATCCAAGTGGACCTTGCACCAGCAACCATGGAGACAGCACCTGAAAATGCCAACAAATAACAGATTCAACCTGCCTGAATCCATGTTCTTTAGTGAGGTCTAGAATTCCAGATGCTTTTTTCCCTTTTTTGAAGAGGGTTTTTTTGGTACAGCTTGATTTTATTTCATAAAACTCAATCTTTGTCATAGAAAAGTAACAGGAAAGCTTTTCCATAATCTGCATTTCCATAGTCTGCAGGAAATGGATGAGTAACATCATATGGACCATCGGGAAGAAGTAAAGGCACAAGAAAATGAGAAATTCCACCAAAAATCTTTAATGTGTGATCCCAGCAGTCACACTCGTGGATTTAAAAGTGTGTTCCCATTAAGTTCTATTTAACATACTCTTCAGTTGGGTAGAGATGCAGCAGCGAAGCTCTTCCTTCCACTGAGTGCAAGGTGTAAAGTAAAACCTGCTGGTTAAGATCAAACATATACCTACTATTCACTGTCTCTAAGAGGAAAAATACTTGTTGTCAAGTATCATTATATGGTGTGTAAGTGTATTTGAGGCTATTAGAGACAGTTATCTGCCGAGATTTATACATAACAGGTTAAAATGAGGGAGGGTGGAGGAACAAACCCTTGCTGTGTTTAATTCTTGCTGGGTGCTGCATGCACTTTTCTCCATTATTTACTTAATCTTAAATGCCAGATGCTAAAGGGCACCAGCATCAATTAACTGCTTAATTAGACTTGCAAAGAAATCATGTAATTTAGTTATAGGCAAATGAAAAAAAAGAAAGGAAAAAAGCGCACAAAAAAGAAGCTGAGGGCTCTCTTTGCAATCCTTTTTAAAGCTCCCCTCATACATTGTTTGGTTTCATGGCTCGCTGGGAGCTCTTTGGAGCGCTTGCCTCAGAGGGAGGCGAAGGACTGGATGCACCATCCCTTTTTCATTGCCATACAGAGTGGATTTACCCGCAGTTTGCTTCGCTTTGCCCCAAATTCTTTTAATAGAGGTGTGGACCAGCTGCCCTTTGGCAGGACTTGTGTGGTCCTTCATCCTGACCTGCAGGAGAACCTGGCCTTTTCCTCCTCCTCATGACCTGCACCCCCTTCGGTGCTCGGTGAAGATACTTCGGTGAAGAACCGTCCCCTCTTTCTACTGGGAAGACTTTTGTGGTGAACACATTTGTGTATTTTGTAGTATAGTTTAGAATTTGAGCGTGCAGCCAACAAAGCACCCTCTCCCTGGCAAAGCAAGCCCTGCTTCCCTCACTGCGAAATAATAGGCAGCGAGATGCTTTTATTCCATTAGTTCCCCCTCCGATGAATAGGAGCGCTCAGAGGAGTGCGGTGCATTCAGTTTTGTTTCATCAAGGCCTGCAACTCTGGCTGAATCTTTAACTTGCAGAGTAATAATCAATGCCTTGTGCTTGTGTATACACGAGGTTTTCCTTCTGTAGAGGTGCTGCTGCCTTTCTGACTCTGTTATTCTCATGTCGGTATCAGCGACGCTCTCATCTCGCTGCCTTTGCAGCATCCCGTGTTTTACAACTTTTGTTTCTTTCTTAGTCCCTAGATGCTGGAAGCTGCTGATGGTTTGGTTTTGTCTTTTTTCCCCAGATGTCTTGAAACTTTCCTGAAAACAAGGTGGTGTTGGGTTTCTCAGAGCTCTGTTCTCCCTCAGTTCCCATGCTCTCCCAACGCTGCTCTTTTCCTCTCTGAAAATCCAACCTAACCCTTCCAGAGTCCCCCATTTCTTCAAAGCACTGTATAAACATTAGCTAATTAAGTATATATAACATGCCCTAAAGTATGCTAAGGGAAAACTGCAGCACAGCATTGAAGTTTCCAGTCACTTGATCCAGTGTAAAATCTGATTGAATCACTAATTATTTTTCAAAAGGCTGTGCCTGATGACATGTAGTGAGACAGGAGGGAGAGCTGGAGCCAGGAGCCCCGGGAGCTGCGGGAGAGGGGCAGGGAGGTGGGCTGGGGTTAGTTGGAGAGTCAGTTTGGGTATCACACCAAGGTAATAAACACAACAACAGCAAAACAAAAAAAAAAAAGAGAGGAGCTGCAGCATTTGGATCTTTCCTGTTTTGATCTATATAATCAGCTCTACATTTCCTGTCGAAATGTTCATTAAAATTGCAGCCCCTGTGATTACGCAGCTGCCTAATTCAAATCAATGGGCCTCCTGAAACAATTTCAGATATTTTTAAATACTGCTGTAGAACTTCCTTGTTTACAATGTTATGATTAAGTGACTTTTTTCTAAGTCATCTAAAGCATTAATAAAAATCTCTTTAGCTTTTCTCTAATATTTTTTTACTCTGAGCAGCTGCAAATAATGCAAACCTTGTTTTATGGCTTTATCTTTTACTTCTTAGTGCAGCACGTCTACTTGTGCTGATAACTAAATCAGAAGCCAAATTACACAAGTTCTTTATAATTCCCAGTAAGCCATAATTGACTTCTTTTGTTTTGGAATTCTAATACAAATAAATAAAATCAATAGAGCAGCAGAATAAATAAGCAGCGAGAGTACAACAGCCATGCCTTGCTCCCGGCTCACTAGCTTTGGGAAGCAACTGTTGATAATGCCTGCCAGCTCAAATACTTTGATGTTATAACTGACACGTGGCTGTCCCATAAGGAAGATTTTAATATCCAAAGGGTCAAGAAACTTTAATAGGTCTCATGTTGAAAGATGGGTCATTTTAGTTTTACTGGAAAGATGCTCTCAAGATGATTTCAGCTCTTCTGCTTTGGAATGCTCCAGCTCCAGAGGTTCTCCTAAGTTTGTTTTAATGACTTTGGTTTTATTAACTTTTCCCTTTTCCAATGACTCCAATCCCTTTTTACTGTTTCAGAAGCCTTGGCACAATTCGGGTGTGTTTAAGTTGCAAACATTACAGGAAAGTACCTAAATCAAAACATTGTGGGAGAGAGACCGCGTGGAGGAGCAGATGTTTACAGTCTCTGACTTCTGCGGTTGAGAAAAAGCAAACATTTCTATAAAAACTCAATGTGGTAAAAAGCATTCTAGTTGCCTGTGGTTTAGTGCTTCACCTGCCTGGGAAGGTATTTCTTTTGTCTGCTTTTGCTCTTATTACCTTACCCGGCTGCACTTATTAACTCCCGTGCCCGCTGGGTTGAGGTCCTCCTGGGGTGGCAGGAGCGGTGGTGGGACTGGTGGGACTGGCACGGCTCAGAGCTGGCACTCGCTCCGTTCCGTGAGCCCTGGCTGAGCACATCTGCTCGAGCTGGTGCTGCCAGGTCAGGCGTCGGGGTGGCCAGATGTTGCCACTGCAGATGTTTTAGCACCGCGGTGTGGTTGGGCCCAGATGCTCTGCTCCCACCCTCCCAGCGCTGCCATCCCCCTTGGGAACCTCACTCTTCCCAAAAGGGGGATGGAATCATGGAAACCACAGGTCAAAATCGGCCAGTGCTGAATGGCCATTGCCAACTATACCCTTACTGGCTTTAGAAGTAGATGAAGATTTTAAACAAACTCTTGTTCTTTGGTTCTGAAAAGCAGGATGCAGCCTGTGGGACAGAGGAGTATCGTTATTTAGGTATCATCCCCTGCGTCCTCTTGGTATTCAGGACTTGTGCACCTGTTAAAAGTAAGAGGTAAATGGTTTTGATGTGGACATGGGAAGGGAATGAGATGGAAGAGGACAGGAAAGACCAAAGCTTTTTTTTTATTTTTTTTATTTTAACAGAGAACAGATTGAATGTGATTTGGCCACTGCACCTTAATGGGTAATCCCCACTCTGAGCCTCAGATGAAAAGAAAAAATCTATAAGGCTAGGGATAATGCCAGAGGATTTTTGCAGACTTTTCTCAGAGGTAGAGTGAGCTACTGAATAGCGCAGCCTTTAATGATAACTTTTTCTTCGAGCACGGAGCTAATTCACTGATTTAGCCTAGTTGGGTAAATCCATTTTTCGTTACTTGCACGTCCCATGCGCAGAGACCTTTTTGTGTGTACCATTTTTTCCTTTTCCTCACTTGTCCCTCAACATATATTCTTCCTAAACCTCTGGCCGGCCTGCCCCAGCAGCGGGGTCCCCGTGTCGCTGGGTGTCATCGGCCCCAGCGGAAAGAGTTCTCAGCAGCAGAGAGTGAAACCATCTCTGAACCAGAACCAAAATAAATCCTTCTCCTGGAAGGCTGGAATGTGAGAGCTGATTTCTCTGTGCGCTCGCTCCCTGGGCATGGACGTTGGAGACCAAGAGGTCTCAAGGTTACTTAGATGGTATGCTCTTTTCCTACACTGAAATATGCTCTTTGATGACTGGGTATGATGGATCTCGGTGTCTTGGCTGACCTTATTTCAAACACACGGGGTCCTGCACCGGGGCAGGGTTTGCCTCAGAGCTCGCAGGAGTTAGAGGGATGGAAGAGTTCAAGCAATGCCGAGAAGAAGGATGAGCTTCCAAACAGACAGGGCAGGAAGGAGGCGTCCAGGGGCTGTGTAGGGGGAATGCACGTTGAAAAAGAAAAAGTTGAAAAAGAAAAGTGGAGATGTTGTGGGTTAGGCTGTTCTGAGCCCGGGTGCAGCGGTTGGGGCCGGCAGGGCTCCCCGCAGTGAGCGTGGCAGCCCCTCGGGACTCCCAAAGTGCTCTGTAAACTTCACAGCTGTGGGAAACGTGCCCAGGGATTGCTGCATCCAGCACTAAAAGGCATCCACGGTGCGAGCGTGAAATACAGCAACCGCCCAGTGCCACACGGGAGCCGTCCTTACGGCGGGGAGCGAGAAGGGTCTCCTTAACCTGAGAGCGGAGGCGGCAGAACGGCCACGTAAACGGCATCCGTGCGGGACGAGGGCTGACACCACGGTCCCGGTTTGTGCCCTCGTCCCCAAATACATATGCTCCGCTGGGAAAACGCTTTGCCTTTTCTGTAACGGGCCAGGTCTGAGTTTCTTATCTTGTGTGACAAATGGTAGATGCGCAGCACAGCGTGCTCCCGCCGTAACCTCTGCTTGGTTACTGATGCAGGGGGCGAGCCCCAGCTATTGAATCAGAGGCTGGGACCAAGCTAAAGGTCAGGGTTTTTTTCCACGTACAGAAAAGCGAGCGTCACCTCTTCTTCTTTGCAGAAGCACTAATATGTGGAGGTGTAAAAGTTCCCCTCCGGTCAATATCGGGGCTCTCATCTCCCATCAGGGCTGTGAAGCAAACGAACGGGTGGGAAAAGGCGGTTTCTCCATCGGGGAGAATCACATGAAGGGACGGACGGAGTTCAGGAGACAGTGGGCACAGGCAGAGAGTCGCTGCTGTTCTCCAGGGTGGGGAAAAAACGTGTTTCTGCCAGGAAAAGCAGACAATACCTGGGAGCAACTTGAAAAGCCAGGCTGACTCCCAGAGCTTGCTGGCCTCCAAGATAAGGCTTTTACCTGCGTCCTGCATCCCACTGCAAAGACTTTCTTGTTGCTGGTTTTTTCCAGCTCCTTCTTGCTTTCCACAGCCTCTGGGCCTCCAGCAGCTTTTGAGCTAACTTTGCGCTTCTTTAAACTTTCTTTTTTTTGCCTTTTGTAGTTTGACTTGTGTGATAGAGGGCTGAATGCCCTGCATCTGTAGGGAAAGACAGTCTCTCCTTCAAGACGCGCATGGACTCAGATACCTCTGCTGCATGTTAAATGGAAGGATTTTGCCTCTGTTATTTGGGATTTCTCAATTGTTAAAACGTTTCAACGCCTGTCATTAGCAAAGGGGCATTAGGTTGACAAGGCCAGCTCCTCAGTCCCACCTATTTACTCACCTGCATCAGTTATAGATTAATTATAACCCACTGGGTCACCTCTGCTCCATCAGACTGTTTTCTCTAAGGTTTGGTTTCATTAGAACTTTATTATAGAACTAACTCATTTTTTTTTCTAAAGCCATCAAATTTAAGGCTGAGCTGTGAATTTTCCTGTTGAAGAGGAAGATATCCCAGGTCTGTGCTGTGATTCAGCAGATTCTGCTCCTCAGCCCAGGCTGTCACCAGATCAGTGCTGTCGAATTAAGCAGCATCTCCTTGACTTTCTTTTCCTCGGCTCCTCTATCTGTGAAATGGAGACAGCGCTAATCTCTCGTTTGTGTAACTCTCTAATGTTTGTCCGGCACTTCAAAGATGCCAAGTACAATAAAACTGCCAAGCATCCCTTTCCCTAACAGGATTGATGATTTACACCCAAAATGCTCATTTTTGTGCTAAAACAAGATCACCTGAAAGATACTGCGGTTGGAACCAAACCAAGGAAGGGGGGAGGAGGAAACCATCTGTTACACAACAGCAGAAATGTTTCAGGGCATTCGCCTGGGAAGCTCTGGGTGACGAGTTTGGAATATGAAGGCTTATTTATATGGATGGAGCTAATTTTCTCTAAGTTATTCATTTTTCACTTAGGGAATTACCTAATCTTACAAGAGAGTCTAGGAGGAAAGATTCATTTATTCTTTGTCTCGTTCAGCCCCAGGCAAGCCTGAAGATGCTCTGCCTCTTCCACTCCTGCTTTTTAACTGCTTCTATTAATGGAGCCTAAAAGATTTTTCTTCTTCTGGGTAAAAAGGGTTAATCTTTCTCGTTCTCTCTCACCCTTCTCCTCCTCTTTTTCTGGAGAGTTCTTTTTTTGGCGTCTCTGGCTGTTTCTATCATCTTTTCCCCCTAATCTGCCACTATCTGAAGAATTCATTACATTTCAAATCAGAGGCCTTGCTGCATACATTAGCAGGTTTTAATAGACTTGCCACGACTCAAAAAGGAGGAAAAAAAAGAGAGAAGATTTAAAACTCTTGTCTTGCCGAAAGCAGACAGATTGACTCAAAAATGACTCAGTCAATAAAAGATGAGTTTTGAAAAGGCTTCCCTCTGCTCAAAGGGAGCTCGTATTCCAGCGAATTAGGTTTTTCTAAGCCCACTGTCAGAAATTAATAATACATACAGCATGTAAAATGGATTTAGCCCTCTACAGCCTTATACAAACATATCTTTGACTTGCTAAATGTGACACGACTACCAGGATTTTCCAGCCTTTATCCCAGGAGTTTGTCATCTCTCCAGAATGGTGACCTCAGTGGAATTTTTAAGCACATCCAAAAAAACTGCTAAATGAGATTTTCATTAAGAATTTGTTTATACTTCTCTCACCCTTTTTCTCCACCCGAACCCCCTTTGTCAGAGAATTTTATTATTACTATTATTTGGAGTCAAAATTGTGCCAAAAGCTCTTGTTTTAAACTCTCAAGCTCTTGAGTCCCTTCACTAGAGTCTCAGTGACCTTCCTTCGAAGACAGAGATACCGAGCCTTCTACATCGTAGCAGAAATCTGTCACTTGGTTTTTTACTGCTGCCACAAAAAGGCTTAGAGGCCATTACAATATCTCTTTCTTTGAAAAAAAAAAAGGAAGAGCTTCTGTCTTATTAGATCTATCCACGAGTATTCTTTTGTGATTTGAAGCCTTCCCAGGTGGTCCTGCTCATCTTGCTTAAGGGAATTTGAACATGCAGGTGTGAAATCAGTCGCTACTCCTGCTTGTTCCTCAGCTGAGAAGAATTAAAAGAATTTAAATGGTACCAATTTTAACCTGCTTGGTGATTGGTCTGGATCCTTTACTTAAAATGGCTTCGTTCGGCCTTTGGCCAGAGCTCTAAGGATCCACAGAAGGTGTTGCTTTTAGCAGGTAGGTCCATGAAACCTTCTGGGTGGCTGTGAGCTGACTCTATTTTCCCATCTCTCGTTGTTTTCTCATTCTTCCAAGTCTTACTATTTTATTTGGGTTTTGTTCTCTGTATTTCAGAGTGCTTGACTCAATCTTGTAATGTTTTCTGTGTTCTTTCTCTCTCTCTGAAAATCTTGTTCCTACTCCCTTTCTTTTATTATTTATTATGAATTACACTGTATGTTAAGTCTAGAAAGTCACTGCGTGTCCTCACCTCCTCGTGGATCTGTTCTGTCCCCTGCCTGTGTTATTCTAAATATTGGCTTTGTTGTCCTCTGCTTGTGGAAGGTACTGTATGACTGTGTGGTAGTGATGTGCTGTCTGGCTCTGGATTATACCTCCCAGATGATGTAGAGAAACTTATAAAAATGCTGGTGAGGAAAGAAAGGTACTAAAGGTTCCATTTCAGACCCTTATGTGCTGTACAGATGTTTTCTGGACTCAAAATGGGCAGAGCTCATAATTTTTTAAATGTGTTTATAGGTTGTATGAAAAGACTGAGCTTAGAGTTGTTGATGATAAGCACCCAAAAAGCACAGTGAGAGTTCTGTCTTTGCCATTATCACAAAGAGGAAACTTGCCCAGATTTTCTTGTGCTTTGGCTTCAAAGCAGAGATCTCTAACCAGGGGTGTTGATGTTTCGAAGAGGCTTCCATCAAAGTAATGAAAAGCATTTTTCACACAGATGAATATAATAAACTGGTTCAGCACTAGCAAAAGTATTTCACTTCATAAAAAATTTGTTTTCATCTCCAAGGACAGACTGTTAGGTTGGTGGTTTGGTTTTTTTAATATCATTTTGATATGTAACTAGAAATGACCTGTTCTCCAAGGACACCCAGGAGAACATCACCTTCTCCAACACCATTTTCTCCACTGCTGAAGAAATTGGGGTGACTGGATCCCTTGGTCCTTCTTGCACACGCATAGACCTACGTACTCATTTCTGTCCAAGACCCACCAGTAACTAACTACTTGAAATTAGAAATTCTGCTCCTTGCCCCACTTCACTCATGAACGTTGGCCAAGCAGATGTTGGTTCTTGGGTCCTGTTGTAAGATACAACCAGGAATTTTACAGAAATCCCAGGAAGAGAATGCTTGTCTGACTTGCAGATGCTTAGTCCTCAGTGCTTAAAAAGTGTTGGAAGAACCAAATGTACAAGACCTAGAAATCAGCTAGAAGAGGTTCCTCCTCAGGGTCTTTTAATTTATAACATACCAAGCTCCTTCCCAGGATAAGTCTCCAAAGTTAATGTCCTGTCATCTTGTGTCATAATCAGGAGCTTTTAGTGTTCTCCTGAAAATGTGCTCCTACTGCTGGTGTAGAGATGAGCAAAATTGAAGGTAACAAGCCTGACTCTTCCTCTAGTTTTGGGCTTGTTTCCAACTAGTTCATTTTTTAATCTGTTCCATGTTCTCTTGACTTGAAAAAGGAGTTTTCCCAGTGAATATTATGTCACTTCAGCTTCCAGCTGCTGTGCTGGGACGTAGCCACCCAATAATCTCCTTAGGAATAATTGCTGGTGTCTTTTCAGATCATTTTTGTGAAAGGTGACAAACTGCTCGCCATGGTGAGATGTTAATAACACAGAGATGCCCTTTGTTTGAAAGCTGGTGCAGAAATTACCCCATGTGGTTGTTGGAAAGTCAGAGTTGTAATGGTAAGAAGTGAGGAACGGATCTGTTCATTTGCATATAATTCCAGGTCTTATGTGTCATCTTTTGTGTAAACCATACAATTTCCAGCGCGGTAGGGAATACACGCTCATAATGCAGAGGGACAGGAACACGGGCTCGCTCTCAGCATGGATCAGGGTTAAAGAGATGTCATCTATTTAAAAGGAGGGGATAGGAAAAAAGAAAACATGGTCTGCAGGAGCTGCGTGGAGAGAAACATGGATATTTAATGAATCCAAGTTGTCAGACCAGCTCAGGGGAAGCTATAAATCCCATGGTGTCCTCTGAGTAGGCATCAGGAAAAGAGAAGAATTTGTCTCCTTTCAGATGTGTCTTGAGCTTAACTTTCTCTGGGTCTGCCCAGAATCACAACAGAGACCCATTCCTTGGTTTGTGGGTCCTGTAGACAAAGGCTGCTCGGGTGTCCCTTTACTGGTCAGATACGCTAAAGTGAGATGGACATCTTTATAACACTGAAATGAAACTCTTAAAGACTCTCTTAACTGTAGCTGAGGGCTTTCCAGCATGTTCCCGCTGTAGGTTTCTCAGCTCTTTCATGAAGAGGTGATTTTTTGGGAAAATGAATGGCACGGGTACCTGTGGTGTCTTGCGATTTAGAGTCTGAGACATCCATAAATACTTGGTTTGCCTTTTTTTTTCTTCTTCCTTCTCTCTCTAAGAAGCTAGAAAGTCTCTCCGAGTAGCCAGTCAGTCCCAATGATGAACCTAACAATTAGAGCCTCAGTGCCCATCTTCCAAAATTTCTAATAAAACTGCATGAATATTTAATAGCCAATTATTAAATATTTAATAATTTAAAACCGAACTGGTTTGGAAGTTAGCACGTGCTGAATAATTCAGAATTGGGAAACGAGACTCGGCTCTTGAGCTGAGATAGATGTTACTGTTGCCGTCTGCCTGCCCAGGGATAATTTTGGTGGCCCTCTTGGTTTTGGGAGAGTTCATGGGGTTTGGTTGGAGGCTTCAAGCCTCTGCCTCTTCCTCCAAGAGAATTAGCATGAGGTTGAGGGAAATAACCCTCCCTCTCCATAACAACACTACAGACTCCTGTGATGGAAATACGAGCTCCAGAGGCTGAAATAATGTGATTGAAAGCCTGGTTATCCAGGAGATGGCTCTGTTTCCAAACATCTTTCATGCTCCAGGGAAAAAAGATTGCTTGTCTTTATGTCTGTGTCACATTCCTGCAGTTTTGTTATCTGAAAGCCCTTTTTCCCCTGTTGCTGTTCTGCTCCGCGCTGAACCAGCGTTTCGTGCGGCTCCGGCACGATGATCTTTAAAGGATTGTTTTCATAAAGTGGCCACCAGAAAATGAAGTAGAACGTGAAAAATATGCCAATAAAAATAGGGCAGGACCTGCGGTCCTGGGAGAGAAGGTCCGGGGCACTCCAAAGAGCGCACAGAGGAAATGTCTGGTGTGATTTTTGAGCAGAATAAGTGCCTTTGGGACCTGCTGCAGGAGCACGAAGAGCGAAAAGAAGGATCTGGGGAAGGTTTGAGTAGTTGGCGTCCAGAGTGCTTTCAGGCCAAGAGCAATATGTTTGCAGTGCCAACACTTCAAAACACTATTAAGGGGATAAACAGGAAAAAAAAAAAGAAAAGGATTGAATAGAAGGAGCGAGTGGAGGCTTTTTAGAGCTTAGTTTCCTTTGGAACAAAAGCCCTAAAACAAACTCCTCAATGTTCTGCCATTAAAAACACAAATCAGGTGGTGTGCTGCGGAGACTTGCCTTTATCTGTTGGGGTGTGATTGTGTTTTGGTCCCCGCTGGCTGGCTGAAGCGGTGTGCCTTCGTCCCGGCCGTGCTGCGCACAGCGGCAGCGCTTCCATTAGCCCGGGCCGGGCAAACAAATGAAAGGGCAGGCTGACCTTTCAGCAAAGCTGCCGTACCTAGGGACGGGGGCACTGGGCTTTGTCTCAAATAAAAAAAAAAAAAAAAAAGGGAAAAAAAGTGACTTCTGGAGCTGGTAATGGTGTTGTGATGCCTGTCAAGGAGAGAGGCAGCTCCTGGGTAGGAAGGGATTTAGTCCAACGCAGCGCCGTGTTCTGATTTACTGCCACCCTCCGAATAGTCAGGGTTTAGAGTTGGGTCTGCACATCCCAAATAAGAACTAAAAGATGACCGTGTGGTGCACTGTCCCATCTCGGACTCTTGTCTTACACCACATAATTATTTGATGAGCTGCTTTAGAAATAGCAGGAGTCTCTTTCCGTGTTTATTAATTCTATATTTAGATCCATCTGTCAGCAAAGCTTGGGGTATCTTTGTGTTGGGAGCACAGACTTGGCAGTGCAGGGGACAGAGGGAGACAGGATACTGTAAGTAACATAATCTTGGACGCTATCACCGGGTGATGAAGCCTTTCCATGAGTCTCAACAGCAGAATTTGAGCATAGAAGGTTCCTGGAGTAAGAGCAAAAACAGCCGTGCTCCAGGGAAACCTTGAAATCCATCTCTTGCTGGTGGTGAAAAGCTGCTGTTCGTAGCCTCGCTCAACATCATCAGATAATAAACTTTAAAGCACTCTCTAATGCGCAATTGGATGTTGTCCACCCTGCATTATGAATGAGTATAACTCCTGCAAATAATCTTCACTTTGAGAAGGAGCAAACAAATATTTCTGGAGCTGTTTTTCCGTGTTTGTTTTAATAGCAGCTGGTGGGTGCTGTTTGGGAGGTTTCAGAAGCGTCCGGTGTTTTGGGTCGTACTAGCAGGGATGTGCCAGTGGAAACCAGATAATGGGCAGGGTTCAGGTGAGGGGATCAGGCAGGGGAGAAACTCGACAATTAGATGCTTCTGCAGACCACCCCATGTAATTAACAATGTGTGTTGTATTTGCTAATTATATAGTCCCTAGGATTAATTCTTACATTAGACACTCGAGCGGTTTCAAAGCCACTCTTTTTCTTGGGACCAGCCCAGTGGAGAAGTGATTCTCCTTCCTCTGAGAAGCCATACAAGTCGAGTCCCTGTTCTTCTACCAGAATTCCCTGAACTGCAGCCCATTAAAAGCTCCAGTGATGGGTTTTTTTTTGATAACTCCAAACTAGATTACCTGGAAAACAGGTGGACTGGAAGATTTATGCCTAATATTTGCTGGCTTGTTCTAAAAGCAGAAGGTAACTGCTTTCCTGTAAACTGAACTGATGCAGTATATTTATAGCTTTAAGGTGAGGTTATATTTTGCATAATGACTAGCTCTGGCTCACATTGCTTTGTTTTGGGAAGCGCCGTTCGTCTGTAATTGCCACATGGAAGGGAAATGTGGCTCCAAAACTTTAGTCATCATTTGTGGGGGGTGGAGGGAGATGTCTTCCTGGTTGGTTCACCATTTATGACAATCCCAACTTCCAAATGGTTTGTGCCATCCCATACTAATTGGTGATGTCCACCTTGGGCAATAGAAAGCTCTCCTGAGGTTAATTCCTCCTGCGTCTGGGGTGAATATCACCATCCCCAATGAGTTCTGTTTTGCATCGTTTCAGCTGGGGATTTTAAAGCCACCCAGGGTCACTTTACAAACCCTGTGCTGCCTTCACTGAGAGCATTGTGGACACAGGGGTGGCTGAGGAGCTGAGCTGGGCTTCCAAAAGCCCACTTGGCTCCTGCCTTCCCCCAGTCCCAGACAGCTTTGCCCAGGAGGAAGAGAAGGGCAGAGGAAGCTCTAAGAAGTGGGATCCCTGGGGGAGCCTTCCACTCGGTGGGGGTTGATCTGCCAGGGCTCAATCCTGTTCCCAGGCCAACTGGAAGTGGCTGCTGAGTCTTACAACCTTGTGTTGTGATCTCAGCCTTACCGGGAGAAGAACAGAACCCTTTATTTAATCCTAATCCATATTATATATGTGTGTGTAGGTACTATGAGGGGAAGCTTATCCCCTTCCATAGCTTCCTCTTTCTAGTCCTCGGTGTCCTGCTTCTTTCCCCCTGGCATTCTGGTGTCCTCTGCCACTTGGTGCAGGTTCTCTGAGGATAAAGG
This sequence comes from Calidris pygmaea, assembly GCA_003697955.1. Lineage (NCBI taxonomy): Eukaryota > Metazoa > Chordata > Aves > Charadriiformes > Scolopacidae > Calidris > Calidris pygmaea. Next base: position 1,523,765 of record QJSC01005339.1, read on the forward strand.
TTGACCATGGACTTCTCCCCAAGAAACGGTACCCCGGGAAAGTTATATGGGTTGTCTGAAATAGGGACTTCGGGAGGGGGGAGCGATAGGATGAGGGGGAATGGTTTTAAACTGAAAGAGGAGAGATTGAGCTGAGGTGTGGGGAAGAACTTCTTTGCTGTGAGGGTGGTGAGAGCCTGGCCCAGGTTGCCCAGAGAAGCTGTGGCTGCCCCATCCCTGGAGGGGTTCAAGGGCAGGTTGGAGGGGGCTTGGAGCAACCTGGTCTGGTGGGAGGTGTCCCTGCCCAGGACAGGGGGTGGCACTGGATGGTCTTTAAGATCCCTTCCAACCCAAACCATTATGTAATTCTATGATTCAGTGGATAAAAAACATAAGGGAAATGTTCTAAGTGGAGATTTCTTGGGTAGTGCAGGAGCTGGAGCTGGCCATGGCAGTGGAGACCTTTGCTTGGAACGTGCTGCCTTTGCAAACCCTTTCCTGAGCTGCTGGAAGGACAAGCTGGTGGTGGAGGGGGGGGCTGGGGGGTGCATCGAACCATATGGTGCACACAGTTTAAAAATAAACCAGTGTTGACTGATCAAATAAATACCACTTAGGTTTAAAATTGAACAGCCGGCGCAGTCTGTTGAATACAAAACTGTTTTTTACCTTCAAGAAAAGTTGTAATTTGTGGTTGTAATGTCACAAATTGCAAGTTTTGCAAAGAAGAATTGGAGACTGCCAGACCATGGTGGGGAGAGCGTGGCGTGGGGCTGCTGCACCAGCCAGGTCCCTGGTTCCCCTGCTCACCCGGGGCGTAAAACACACCCATAAAATCTAGCAAAGCGAATTTTATTTCTCAATAGCAATGGTCATAAACTTGCCTACATCAGAAAATGCTCAGCTCCTCTTCTGTTAGCCTTTATTTAATATGATACAATTTATTTTTTATATTGTGTCCTTCACAGAATATCACAGAACTCTTTTCAAAAAAGACACGGTTCGTCATAAACCAAAGCTGGAAGAGGAAACTTCAGCTCGGGGTTTGAACAGGGGAACGACTGGAAGGGTTTTGGGCGCAGAGTTGGGTGGGAAGGACAGAGCTACAATGTGAGAATGTCATTAAATAGCAGTTTGGGGGTGGCTGTGGGTGACATTGTGTGAGGGCGCGGCGTTAGGAGATGGAGGGAAGCAGCTTGTGGATGGTGGGAAAGAAGAAGGGTAATTGTGACATCGTTTCCTGGGATTGAGGAAAAGAGCATTTCCTCTTCCCGTTACGGACCTTGTGTGCGGCATCCTTTCTGTAGGCTGGAAACGAAGCCTGAGCAGTCCATGGTTTAAACAGAATCATAGAATGGTTAGAGTTGGAAGGGACCTTAAAGCCCCCCCAGTGCCACCCCCTGCCCTGGGCAGGGACACCTCCCACCAGACCAGGTTGCTCCAAGCCCCCTCCAACCTGGCCTTGAACCCCCCCAGGGATGGGGCAGCCACAGCTTCTCTGGGCAACCTGGGCCAGGCTCTCACCACCCTCACACCAAAGAAGTTCTTCCCCACATCTCAGCTCCATCTCCCCTCTTTCAGTGTCAAACCCTTCCCCTTTGTCCTATGCTTCCCCTCCCTGATCCAGAGTCCCTCCCCATCTCTCCTGGAGCCCCTTGAGGGACTGGAAGGGCTCTGAGGTCTCCCTGGAGCCTTCTCTTCTCCAGACTGACACCCCCCACCACCACTTTCAGCCTAAATAGACCAGGGTTTGGTAAAAAACACAGCATTCCCCATAGCAATGTTGGGTGGCATCGGTCTGAGGCATCCTGCCAGGGCCAGGAATTCATGTGTAAATATTTTATCCTGTGTGTGTTGGAGGTAGTGACCCCAAAATGCGTTACTGAGGGCAAGTAACCTTTAATGGGGAGTTAGAAGGTGCCTTCAGGCCTTTCTGAGGGAGAGATGTATTAGCCGGGATCGCAACTGAATTAATGCAGCTACATGGCTTGTGGCATCTTTGAGGACGGGCAGAACAAATCTGTGTTTTCCCGGAAAAAAGACTTGTACGTTTAATTTCATGCCACTTTTGGCATGCTGAGAGCTACATTGTTTCCTCCCCTTTCCCTGGGGAAAAGGTTAAGCGTGGATTTGGTTTTCTTTGGTGTAGAGACTGCTATTGCTATTGATTGACCCGGCTGAACTCGGAGCAGGAGCCAAAGCTGTGGTATTTCTAGGCAGCTGTGAACATTTTCAGATGTAAGGAGTCTAAAAGCAATGGAATAAAAAGCAATGACATTTTCGATATGAGACCAAAAAAGCCCAGCTCATATTTTATTTATTTATCAAAAATAGTTTGAATTATTCATTAAAGTCGATATAAGTGTGTGAAAATACAAGGTGTTTCAAGAAGCAGCATCATTAGGGGGAAGTTAATCATTTGGCAGTATTAATTTTGTAACAGGTTAATGATTTGTGGTTTTTTTTTTCAGTGAGGATTTTTTTCCCCCCATCAAACTTTTCAGGACAGGTAACTTTTTGGGCATCCTCCTGGCCTGAATACAAAGGAGATAGGGCAGATGATTTCCAAATATTTTCTTTTTCTTTCTGTGCTCCTCCTTTATTATTTTTTTTCCCAGGCAAAGTAAACAGCCAGTCATTATCCCCGCTCAAGGTGTAACCTGCCAAATCTTACACTTATTTTCTCAGTTCTTATTTGTTTCATTAACGCTTCAGTGAGGGATGCTTCAGCATCCCTTCCCTGGGACAAGGGATGTTTGTGGTAGGACTCTTCCCCATCCCTCGCTTCTGCAGAGCCCACCAGCACCTTTGCTCATCTGGTGTCTGCAAAGTGTGACAGAGTCACAGAATGATCCAGAGTTGGAAGGGACCTCTGGAGATCATCTAGTCCAACCCCCAGCCAGAGCAGGTCCACCCAGAGCAGGTTGCACAGGAACGTGTCCAGGGGGGGTTTGAATGTCTCCAGAGAAGGAGACTCCACCACCTCTCTGGGCAGCCTCTTCCAGGGCTCTGCCACCCTCACAGCAAAGAAGTTCCTCCTCGTGTTTAGGTGGAACTTCTTATATTCAGGTTTGTGCCTGTTTCCTCATCCTGTCCCTGGGCACCCCTGAGAAAAGACTGTCCCCATCCTCCTGACACTCACCCTTTAAGTATTTATAGGGGTTGATCAGATCCCCCCTCAGCCTTCTCTTCTCCAGACTAAAATGACCCAAGTCCCTCAGCCTCTCCTTGTAAGAGAGATGCTCCAGGCCCCTCATCATCTTCATAGCCCTTTGTAGTCGAAAATGGGACCTCACGTGAGTGCTAAATACAGGGATTCTGGTGTTCAAATGCTGCCGTTTAAAGATCCAATTAAACCTAAATCTCCAAATGTTGTGAAAGATCTTAAAGGATCAAAATGCTCATCATTCTGCAGGTGGTAGATAAAACGGGTGGAAGCAGCAGCGCCGTCGTCAGAGACCTGCTCTGTTAATGCTCCTCGACCAGTCCCAAAAGGATGTCCCTCTGCTCAGTGCCCACCATGGCTGGGCCTTGAGCACCGCTCTGAAACGCGCTGAATTGCACTCTGTGCAAGGGGGGACTTTTAAATCCATTTTTTTCCTGACGGTGCTAGAAATTTGGTGGGAATTAGCGGTATTAGGTGAGGCTTAAGAATTAGTGCCATCAATTCTTTGAATTGAGATGCAGAGCAAACAATGAGCTGCCTCTTAGCTTAACATCTTCACTTTTTTGGGGGGGGAGAATATTAGAAAGATTAATTACTGTCCCCAAGCCAGTGCTTGTGCTGTTCCCTGGGTGCAGGGTCATGCATGGGCAGAGCCGTGGTGCAGAGAGGCTACAGAGGTGTCCTGTCTGTAAATGTGGGCATCTCGTGACGTTTTAGATACCCCAAAGTCTCAGAGACATTGGCCCGGGACTGGCTGGTGTGACATTGAACCTGTAGGAAACTTCTTTCCTGCAGAACTGTAGTGGCAAACTGTGAAGGATGCCCTAGGTTGTCTCGGGTGGCTTTGTTTCAGAAGTGGGACCCCATCCTATGTTTCTCTAGCCTCGGGTTACCTCCCTGCCGAGTTACCCTTCCACGAGTCCTCCTCACAAGGTGGCTCCTTGGTTGTGTTGGCAGAGCCCTCAATGTACAGCAGGGGAGTGGGCACAGTCCTGAGCAGTGTCTGAGTTAATCTGGGAATAGCCCCAACCTGAATTGTTTCCACGGGATAAATAAATGCCGCAGGAGGTGGGCATCAGCAGTTGCTGTGGCTGAAGTACTGAGGACTGCAACTTAATGGGGTGTAAAAGAAGAGCAATCCCTGTTTTACCCGAAGTCAGGGTTCAACAGACCTTTTGCTGGGGGCAGTTGCAAACTTAATTCCTATCACGTCCCTGTACCTGCTTGGGTTTTTTCCTGCCCCGTCCCCAGGCTGTGCCAGGAAAGAAACGCTGTTGGGGAGCTGCTGCTGGAGCCAGGGAGGGGATGACAAGGCTTTATCCCATCCCTGGCTGCTGCTGGCGCCTTCAGCTGCATCTATATGAGCAGTTACTGAGTTCAGGGCCTGGCACAAGGCACCTCTGCTGGGGAGATGATGGTTTTTTTTAAAGCAGGTGAATTCCTTTAGCCGGGACGGCTGGTGCAGTAACGCACCAGAACTGCCGCAGGCGCTGGAAAGAGGGCCAGGAGGCGGTGAGGGCACGCTGTCAGGAGTGAAGGCTTGCTAGTCCTTCAGTTAAACTGAAAAACTCAGGATTTCTCGCAGAGAAGACGATTGTAGTCAGATATTTTTATTTTTTTTTCCCCCCTTTTTCACCCTGAGGGTAGCGGAGGAAAGCGTTGCCGTCGCTTAGTTGCTCTCCTGGATGCTCAGGGTGCAGTCCAACGAGGCCAGCGCTGTCGGGGGGTGACGAGGCTGCAGCCCAAGGGGAGCGAGGGTGCTCGCCGTGGCCATTAGCAGCACCAAGTCGGAGAGAGAAAACGGTGGGAAAGGCGCTAACTCCTCATGAATAACGAAAGCTGCTGGAGGAGTTCATGAATTAGGGTGCCATCCACCTCCAAGGTTATAAAAGTCAGGAAAGGCAGCCTCCATGACGCGGTAGGGAAAGGCAGATTTACTTTTCCAAGGCTAGGCTGCATTTGTTAGGAAAAAAAATATCGCTGTTGGACATGTGCAATATATTAAAGGCAGTGCTGTCTCTGACAGCGGCGAAATGTTATTTACCACTGCAATGTGGTCACTGAATTCTTACTTTCATATATAGGATTTTGTCCTTAATAGTTCCGTAGCTGAATGAAGACTGTGAGAATATTGAGGTCAGAGCTGCCAATTAACCTCCTGATTTCAGAGGCTGATTACTTAATTAATCAGAGGCCCAGACCCAGCTGGGATGATGGGGAAGAGGTGGTAACAATCCAAGGAAGGGTTGAGTTAATCGTGTGGTGATGGGTTTGGTAGGAATGGGAAAGTGGGTGGTCAGGAGGGACATGGCTTTTCCCAGCTCATGGGAAGGGGCGGTGTGTAACCCACCACCCTTCGGGCTCATTAGTGGGGTTTGGATGCTCTTTTTACCTTACATCCCCCAGCAGTTGGGGGTTTCTCTGTGTAGCAGTGCTTTAATGAACAAACCAGCATGTGATGTTCCCCAAGACTGGCTTGTTCCCGTTGATAGAGCGAGGTAAAGCTGGGGGAGACTCAGAGTAAAGGAAATACTTTGCTCATACACCATTTCCACAAGCTGCTCAGGAAGGTGGAACTGAATTAACCGAAGGTAAGGAGTTGGCCGGCGTTAACTCTCCCTGCGTGGATGCTCTCATTCAGAAGTAAAGGGACATGTAGTTCTCTTTAACCATTAAAGAGTTCCTGTCCTTGCCTGGGGATTAAGCTGAATTGGATTAAGGCCAAAGTACTTCTGAGCAGGGGCATCCTCTGTGGCATTTAAGGCACTTTAACTTAACACGTTGAATTATCCCTTTGTCCCACCCGGAGCACCAAACCAAAGCAGCACAGGAGATAAGAGGAGACTCGAGTTCTCCTGGTGCTGGCAGCTGCTCAGAGGTGAATCACAGGCAAGTCCTTGGCCTCGCAGCTACCGTCCTACGTGCTTCCAGCACCACGCTTGGGAGGTCGATGGAAACACTTTTTGGCAAATACTTGAGCAAAAACTTTTCCAGCTCGCTTGGAAAACAACAATACTTCAGCGTGGGCTGTCTAAGCCCGGCCAAAATCCTTCCTTCCTACTCAAGCAGTCACCTTGCACCAAAGTTTATGCTATCCTGGTACCGGACCTGGGATGAGCTAAAATAAAGATATATGGCCTACATGTGCTGCAATTATGTCTCTGATCACAGGGCAGATGAAGCCTTAGAGCTCAGAATGACAAGGAGTTATCTGAGTGAGCAAGTCTATTTGTTTGCTGTTAGAAAGAGTCAGGGTTTTTTTCCAGCCCCAGACTGCAGTGTTGATAAAACAGGCTGACTTGGGAGACATCTCTAGTGTATATTAAAGTAAAGCCAATCTCTGTAATTAATGGGGGGATAAATCGAGGTTTAATTACTCGGAAGGCACCTTGGGTGAAAGATTCATGGTAATTGTTGTGTATCCTCTTGAAGGATTCACAGCGCTGGCAGCTCCCTCTGTAGCAATAAAACACAGGGTGAGTGGCGGGTGGTGTCCCAGGACCCCTCTTCCAGGGACTGGTCCAGTTAAGGTGGCAAATGCTGAGAGGGGTTTTCTCTTCCCTTCCCGAGCCTGAAGGGATTCCGAAGCGGTGTGTCGATTTGAGATCAAAGCGCTTACCGTCAAATCAAGAGTACGTTGGAGCAGATTTCCCTTATAGGCAGCTTCCCCCTGATGTGACCATACAGAGCCATATTTCTCACTGTTTTTCCACTTTCTTGCTTCTGGTAGCGTAACACCCTTCTCTTGCCTTCCATGGAGAAAATAAGACAGGGGCAGGGAGGAAAGGATGCTCTAGCTTTGAATTTTTGTATCATGTTGTTAAAAGGCTGGCTGAGCAAAAGAAAAACCCATCCCAGCAAGACACACCTGTTTTCCTTATTCCCCAGTTTATTATCTTTTGGTCTGCTGGGACCAGGAGGAGAGGGATCTAGCTTCCCTGTGTCTTTACTCTGCCTGCTTAATTCGCTTTTAAAAAATTTAATTAACCTTTCCAATTCACTTAGTTTGGCTAGCACTGTAAATGCAGCGCAGGTTTTTTCCTGGCTGATGTATAATGAAGTACCCATTTTCTTCCCCTACGCAGAGCTGAAGAAGCAAGTGGAAAGTGCAGAACTGAAAAACCAGCGTCTGAAAGAAGTTTTCCAGACCAAGATCCAGGAGTTCCGCAAGGTGTGCTACACGCTGACGGGGTACCAGATTGACATCACGACCGAGAACCAGTATCGACTCACCTCCATCTACGCCGAGCACCAAGGGGACTGCCTGCTCTTTAAGGTAGGTCGGCGCGTTCCTCGCTGCACCTGTTTCTTTGGGTTTGTGGTTTTCAGCATCCTGGAATATATTTGCTTTTTCTCAGTACTTCGACTAGAAAATCGCTGTCCCCCTGCTACGTGACAGGGTGTTCCTTATGAGGGAAGTAAAGATTCTTCTTTTAAAAAATTACCTTGGAAGGTTTGGCATTTGGTCTCCCACTTATATATCAAATTCAGGAGTAAAGAGAAGAGACTATCAATGTGCAGTACCTAAGGCAGCTGGCCTTGCACTTCACCTTTTTATATTATCAGTTATATATGGTGTGGCAATAAAACCTTATGTAACCGTCAAGGTTTCATCCTTAGTTCACTGAGATATATGTCCTTACTGTCTTTGCGATCCTCTGCCTTGTCTGCGTGTCATCATCTTGTCTTTATGTAAATTGGAATCCCTTTTGAGCAGCAACTCATCCTTGTGCGTGTGAAGTGCCATTTATGTGAACAGCAGAGACGAGCGGCAATAACAGTCTGTCTTCTCTCAGTCTGATACCCTTATTGGTCTTGCTGGGTGGTCTCAGGTTGGGTTCTGGCTTGATAGGTGCTGTTTTTCTTCTGCATTACCTTCCAACTGGCACAGTTGGGGTGATACATTAGAGAGCTGAGGTGTGACGTTGGAGTCACCAAGCTGTTAAGTTCCATCTTTATGTTGGTTCAAGTGTCAACAGCCCAAGTTTACAGGTCAGTGGGAGAACTTTGTTCTTCCCGGTGGCAAGCGTAACTGGTGCTTAAAATCAGACTGGCCTCCCACTGGCCTCCCTGGGGTGGGTCTCATTTATGAGAAGGATGAGGGGTTTGGAGGTGTTTGGTACAGGAGGGGACTCTACAACAGGACCTGGAGGAGTTCTTGTTTCTGCAGACCTCCTGCTGTGTGCCACGTGTGGGTTCCTGCAGTACCGTTTCTTTGCATAACATTTTCCTGTTCGGCAGCTTCAGAACCTGAGGAAAAAAGGCCACTAAATAAAGCAAGTGAGGGTAAATATAAGACAGCGCCTAGGATCCTGAGTAAACCTAGGAAAATATCCCCAAAACAGTTGTATTTCTTCTTGGCCTTATGAAGTCTCTGGACTAACTGGGAGAAATGGGAGCAAGAAAAGAGAGCTCGGTGTCCAGGGAGGAGGAGAACTCTGTTGGTTTTAAGGTACTGTCCTCGAATCCTGAAAACATTTCTCTACTGAGGTGGTGCAATGCTCTAAGACCTCCAGAAGCCTGTGCCCTCACCTGTAGCATTAAATGTTTAGTGATTGAAACTTCAGCAGACTCCTGGAGGTGTCTGTTGGATGCCCTGTCCAGGCAGTACAACTGGCAGCTGTAGGAGAGATGATGTGCTTGGAGAAAGTTAGGAAAACGTGAGAAAATTGCATGCTGACCATGTGAACAAGAGCTGGCTGGTTTCTCAGTAGCTTGTCTCCAGGAGGATCAAATTCTCCTTCATATCACAGCAATAGAAATAACTTATGCAAGAGAATGAGCAATCAAGTAAGGATTCCCCTCCCTAAACACTTTTCTTGCTGTCTCTTCTTCACTGAAGTCTTTATTCCCAAGTATGTCCGGAGCATGGGGGTGAGTGTCACCAGGTAGAGCAGCAGCATTCCAAGATCTTGCGTTTCCCAAAGCCTGGATTGCTTAGCAATTGATGGAATTCCTCAGCCTCTCTTACCTCAAACACCTCTTTGCATGAGAAGAGAAGCAGATTTGCTAATTAGAGCCTGAACAACAAAATCTCAGTGCCTTTCTCCCTGTTGGGTAAATCGTGGACAATTCCCACCGTCTGCAGCTTAGAATAGCAGTGGAATATAAACAACAAATTATTTCCTTGCTGGGTCCAGGCAGCTGGTTCTCGTGTACGTACCAAGGCTTGAATCCTGACTATGGCTTCCAGCGAGGTTCTGTGTTTGTGCTGTGGAATTTCTGAGCCGTAACAGACTGTGGGTGTTTGTGTGCATTTCATTAACCCAAAGAGGTCACAAAGCAGGGAATGCTATTTGTATTTATTCCATTCAAGCAATTTATAGAACAGGGTCTATATAATTAAACCAGAGAAGTCCCCTGGCACTTTACAAGCTTCTGTAGTTTGCCTGTAAACTTTAGAGCATATTTCTTTAGCTCTGCTGGTGGCATTTAATTTTCAGCAAGGCTTCAATAGCAGGGATGCAATAGGAGCTACTGTAATGTAACCCCTTCAAAGCTAAATGAAGATGAAAGATGTGCTTGGTTTTCCTGACCAATGTATGTTGTTATTGTAGCAGAGCTTATTATCTGCATGTTGTACGTGTCCAGCCAATTCACATTAATTGGAATTACTGCTTCAATGAAAGGGTTAATCACGGTGCCGTGCTGTGAATATAAATGACTGCATCCATAAATGAGCAGTGAATTTCAATGAAGCCATATCGGTATTTATTGGCGATTCCTATCGATGCAACAGGTGAGCTCATCAACTTGAAGGATGTTCCAGTGATTTCTCAGCCCCTCCGTGTGCGAGCGCGTAGGCAGCAAGGAGCATCTCAGGCTTCACAGCTTGCTCTTGCTTGTTAGCTCTTTTTTTTATTCTATTAATTAAATGCTGTGGAAAGCGGTGTTGTAGATTCCTCACCAGCAGTTTAGCTTCTGATGATATATTAGTGGGATGTAATGCATTATAGCTATTGACAGTGGGATATTTTGTAAGTGTTGCTGGTATCCAGGATGTCATAGGCCAGGCCACCCATGAGATATCCAAGAACTGCATTGACTCCCCCTGTGACAATCCATTAAAGATATCTGTTAAAACAAACAAACTTTTGCTGGGGAGCCTCAAAATCAGCTTTGCCAACTTGGAATTAAGCGGTGGGAAATCAGGATGTCATTGCTTGACCACGCGTTCGTCACGATGTTTACCCTTGTCTGTGGGTAGATCCTGGGTGAGAGTCAGGAAATGAGGTCTTTAGAAAGGCAATGACAGTGGTTTCAGACAAAGAAAGTCTTTTGGTAAACAGAAAGACTGGTCAAATTTGAAGAGGAGATGATTTGGAGACACTTGTGCAAATGAACAAACAGTGGAGAGAAATTAAATCATGGACTTTTTCTTTTTTTTTTGTGCCCAAAGAGACAGCTCTGGCTGAAGCATTTGAAGCCAATCAATTTAAAATGAAAAGAGTGGAAATCTTTGTATTTTTTAGACCCTATGGCTTCAAGGTGCTGCCGAGAGCAGGAGCTCAGTAGGTTTTCTGAAGTGTTAAGAAATCTTTGTGGACACGTAATAATACCTAGTTTACATTAAATATTTACATTTAACTTAAGTAGGGACATGGAGAGCTCTCTGCTTTGAGGTGTAAAGGCAATCTCTTACTGCAGAGGTTAGGAGGAAAACTCCCATGTGTGCTGCTTATCTTCTGGGTCGTGTCTACGTACGGTTTTGATGCTGCTGTACCTGGCAACATCCAACTCCATCCCTGGAAATGCTTGGGAATGAGGACTGGAGTGAAGAAAGGAGAGCAAGAAGAGTGCTCAGGGAGAGGAATTAGTGATTGATTATTCCCTGTTTCTACCATCGTGGCGTGAATGTGGCGCTGGTCATTGTCCTTTATAGGATCCTGGACTGAAAAGGCAATTGATGTGGTCCCGTGTAACAGCTACATCAAATCTGGGGGTGTTTGAGATTTTTCTGGTTTCAAGTTCCTCTACTTTCTCAGAAAGGCGTGCTCAGATTCCTTAGTAATTTGTGTACAAGTTATTTGGGTCTGAGTTGGTTGGTGAGGAAGTTAAACCAGCCAAACTCTTTCCAGTGTTACAATGGTGTTATGTTTCTGAACTCATGAATATTCTTGTCCAAAAGACTGCCTTTAGACAGATATTTTCTATATCCTCAGAGCCCGGTATTGCAGAGTGCAGAATGCTGTCTCCTTCCAGGTCTTGCCTGTGTTACTATTTTCTGTCAGAATTATAAAATGGAAACCCAAACACCCACAGTAGCTCATGGAAGAGCATCCCCAAAGTGGTAGGTTTGATGCTTTGAAAGAGAATACCCAGGATATCAGACAGCAAACAAAACCAGAAGCATTATGACATAGCTTGCACTCCGTGCTGCAAAATAAAACTTTTATTGGTGTCCTCTTGAATTGGTAATGTGGTAATAAAATCAGCAGCTTTTCTGCAACCTGTTAAATTAACAGCCAGCGTGCGGACATTCTATTTGATGCACACCTCTTTAAGGAGTTGCATCAAGAGCTGCTTTGCAGATCTCTCAAACTTCAAGGCAATATGAAAACTTCCTGGTGGGGTTCACCCTGGGTGCAGAGGCAGAACGTGGGGGTGGTGGAAGGGCTGAAGGCTTTGTACATGGAAGAAGGGTGCAGTGGAAGGACAGACACCACCTTTACCTTCCCGGTCTTCCTTTGCTTCAGTCGCCCGTGTTCCCCACCGTCCTGTTGCTTCTATCCTGACAAGGTGTGTGAACTGGGATAGGGCAGCTCTGCGGACAAGAAGTAATAGTTTTAATTCTCTTTTCTTGGGGAGGAAAATGAGGCCGGACTGAATAAGAAAGACCTCAGTGGCTGTTTTTCCAACACAAAGTGATGCTGACAAACTGCTGGCTGAAAGGGGGAGACAGAACTTGTGTGGTTAAATGTGCAGAGAGAGCCCAGTCTGGGTTTCCAGCACAACCTTAGTGTCAGTTTGGCTGGGGTGCACCGATGAACGATGTACATTTCCCTATAAGCAGAGCAGTTAGTACGGGGATTACTTTTACTCCCCTGAATGCTCTTGTTTCGTCTTGAAGCTGACAGCACTGTTGGGAGCTCTGGATCCGAGTCCCCACGCTCGGCGTACCTGCAGTTCCACTTATTTCCTCCTTGAACCCAGCAGAGTATCTCAGAGAAGCATGTTCTAGCTGTTTGTTTCTTTTCGCATGTCTATCTTCTCCCCTCTCCTCCTCCTCACCCTTGATGAGTCTCGAGAGGAGAAAGAAATCACAGTTTTGATGGAGTGCTATTCTTCTATCAGCCGTCTCGCTCTCCTGCACACACAATCAAAGCTAACAATGGGGCTCATCGGAGGAGCAGGCCAGGCAGCAAGAGATTGATTAGAGATTGTGGGCCTCTGTTAACTCCTCGTTCTTGTTAATTACAAGTTATTTTATTTTTATATTTTGTTTTCAGTTTGCCCACGTGGTTGCTGGAGACGTGATTTCTGCTCGGGTCCGGGAGCACCCGCTCGCCTTCCGAGCGTGGTGCTTTCTCCTGCCAGATGATTGTGCTGGGATTCCTGGATGGGTCAGCAAGGACCCATCTTGGGTTGCACTAATCAGCAACTCTAAGACAAGGGCTGTTGAGCAATCTGTGGTGTTACAGCATCAAATCCTGTGTTTAAACGTCCTACGCATTGTTTTCTTTCAGATGTTGTAGCAGCCTGTTCCATGTTAGGACCTAACTTTAATTCTTGCTACTGTCTTCATCTTGTTCTGCTCTTTTTCCTCCCAATATAGTGTCTGTCTTGCTGCGTGAGCTTCCCTAAATACCTGCCTATCCCCTAGGGCAGGGTAGGGTTGGGGTATTTTTTCCAAATTAAACCCATCACCTCAAGAATAGTGAAATTGGGGGAGATCTAACAGAAGGTTTTCTTTTTACTGCAGAATTTCGGAGCAAAAAGATGCTGCTCCAAGTCTTCAGGAGGTTGGGCTGAAGCCTTTTTCCGACTGAGCAAAGTTAATGCTCTTTCTCTGCCTCCGTTTCCCATCTGTACGAGGGGGAGGATGCTCCTGCCAGTGTCACTAGATTGTTGTGAGGATAAGGAGACCGTGCTGATGGGGACGGCAGAGCAGCTTTGGGCTGGGGAACACGCTCCCCTGGTACCTGTCGGTCTGGCACCATACCCGTTTCCAGCGCGTTCCCTGCCGTGCCTGTGAGTCTGCCGGGGCAGACCCAGCCGTGCAGGTAATTAATGCTGATGATGCCGGAGAATTATTCCGGTGACTGAGTCTTTCCTGACTGGCGGGAGGATGGAACATGTGAAGCCCTATGAAGGGTCAGAGGTTTGTCTTGCAGCGGGTAACAAGGATGAGTTCAGGCTTTCCTCTCTGCTGGAGTGACTGATGGGTTACGCTGTGGGGCACACACGCAGCCCCTCGCTTTGAAAAGCAAGGCCTGTTTTGGGGCAGAAAATGTGAGGTTGGCTCATAGATGCCATCTGAGATTCAGGTTGTTCCCTTGCTTTTCCCTGTTTGCTTTGTAATCATCAGCTCCTGGCCACCAAGTTGCTTTTGCATTTCCCTTTCCTGTGCTCCATCGCACCCCAAGGAGATGGTGGTGCTGGGGCTGTACCCCCCGATTTCCCTCCCCCCAATTGCTGCCCTGAGCTCTGCCTCTCCCTCTGCACTCCCCCTCTCTTGGCAAAGGAGCCGGGCACTTGAAAAAGGCAGTTTTCAAGTTATTCCCAGAAATTCTGCATGTGATTTCAGCCACCATCACTGATGGTGCTGCTCGTGGCCTCATCCAGGCAACAGGGCACAGTAGCCATCCCAGCTGAAGGACCTCAGCATGTTTCCACGGCTTCTGCAATAACAATAAGTAGCCAAATTACTGGAATACACCTCTTTTTTTTAAATTCGTTTGCAATTCACCTCACTCCAAATCCCTTTTTCACTTCATTAAAATAGCTCTTATTTAATGAAATGGCAGAGACAGCCTGTGCTTTCTAGGGAGAGTCAAGTGCACCAACACGGAGCAGAGGTCACCGATGAGAATTTAATTAACCCGGAGCATGCGGGCTGGTGTAGCACGATGTGTGGCCCTGGAGGGATGTGTGGTATAGGACCTCGTGCCACGTGGCATTGCCAGGTGACCCGGCACCCAACGCAGAGGCTGCCACCTTGTCACAGGAGGCAGAGCAGACCCTGGCTGACTTACCTACCGCAATAAAAACCTCTTTCCATTTTTTTTTTACCTCTCCCCGTGCTCCCAGTACCCGCCTGATTGCGGTTTGCTGAAGAAGAGCTGTTCTCGTTGCTGGCTGTGCCCGCTCTCCCCGCGGAGGGTCTCAGGAGAGAAGGACGTTGGTGTCTGCCCGCTGCTGTGTTTGAACAGCTTACAGAGGGCTGTGTGGGCTGACGGGACTGTGTTTATGCACCACGAGATGAAAACGCCATCGAATAACGGGTAAAGCAGAGGGGACATGAGCAACCCCCTCCTGGATTCTTATTCCCGACTCTGCTGCTAAATGGCCGCAGGGCTGTGCTCCAGGTCACTCGACCTTTCCAATTTCTCAGTCCCCCTCACCCGGGTGCAGGATATTGCCATCCGTGGGGGGTTTGAGAAGCTTTTCAGGATGTTCTGCAGTGAGCAGGTTGGAGATATAAGCAGCGCTTTTGTTCTAGGAGAACCGGTGCAGCACGTTGTCCCTCAGACACACGGTACAGCCGGTGTGGGGTGGCACAGCCACTCCTGTCCTCTTCTGTGGGCACCCACAATCTATAACTGGCATTAAATCTCTTCATTTTATTTATTTATTTATTTATTTGAGTCTCTGGCTGTTTCAAAAGATGTTCTACTTGGAGCCTGTGTGATTGGGTCCCTTGAAGGAAAAGGCATGCCTTCCAGTCCAGGCAATGGGGGAGTACAAAGATCTTGCTGCTGCACACATGAAATGGGTGTCAAAAAGCTACTTTGACCATTCATGACCATGTCATGATCCCTCATGGACATCCCTGAAGGCTCCTCATAGCTGGCTGTGAGGACTGAGGGATGGTGCAGAGGCCATGGAGTCAGAGCATCACTGAGGGAGTTGGAGATGGCTTTTCTACCACCCCTTCACCTTTTCCCTGTTCGCAGCAGGAAGAGGTTTGTGCATAGACCTCTTGGAAAAGCAGTCAGCTCCAGGAGATGACTCCAAGGTGAGGTACAGCTGGTGACATCCACCAAAGCACCCACCAGCATGTGAGGTCCCAGCAGCACCACTCAGCCTGCACAAAGCCACCAGTCAGAGCCAGTGGCATCCGTTGCCTCGCTCCTTTCTGGAGTAAGCACCACGTTGTTTAAATACAAATATAATTAGGACTTATCTCTTGCTTCGGGAGTTACAGCTACTACCTGTACTTGACTGGGGCAAAAGATTGTCTGATCTCCAGGGAGGAAATGTAATTAGCGTGGGAAGAGAGGGGGGTGTTTGTGCATATAAAACCCTCTTCACAAATATGGAAACAGAACAAAAAGATTCCCGTGGTGGGAATGGTCTTGGGACATCTGTTGTCCTCATCTGAAGAGTGGATCTGAGCTTGTATAAAGGTCTTCTCCTTTGTTTGTTGTGAAAATAAATGCTTGTGCTGTGCCCTCAGCCAGGATTTCAGAGTTAAAAGGTTCCACACTAAACTAATTTTTTGGATAATGAGGTGGTTGGCCCTTTCCCACAGGGCTTGGCTGATGAGTGGGGTCGGATGTAGTGGGGGAACAGTGGGGAGCAGAGAATCGGTGTCGTGGTCACAGGTCCCCTATGGTGGCCAAAGGGCCACCATCAGGGGTGAGGTGGGAGCCAGGATCTCACAGCCGTGCATTCCTCTGTCGTCCTTGTGTTGCTTCCACGCTTCCAAGTCTAAATGCTCAATTACTACATGGTTCTTAACCGTGAAGTTAGTGTTGCATAAACCAGTTAATACGCTTTTTCTCACACTGGCTTGCCAGTTAAAGATAAGAGCCTGTGTCTCAAAGCAGCTCTTCTTCATGGGATCCTGTCTCTGCTGCGTTTGGGTGTTCCCTGAGACCTTTACCTAAACAGGGGTCTCTCACAGCTGCTTCTTGAGCAACCCCTTGTAGGAAAGCACAAAATAACAACCACTGTGAGTGTTCTGCTTCACTCCAAGGCATCCCACCTCTGTTTGGAGGCAACTGGAGAGGGTTGGAAGCGCATCGAGCATTCAGTCGTGGCATTTCTTGATATTTGATGCACTTCACAGCATCGGGGAGTCTCGAGCACGAGGTGCCACGTGGGCTCCCCGCGTCGCCACAGCTCCTGTCAGTGTTTCAGGATGTATCTACTATTCCTGGTGTCCTTGTCATGGTTTTGGGTCTGCGGAGCGGTGACAGAAAGCAGCAATGAACTGGAAATCCTTCTGGAGAGCTTTGTTACGGGGAACGGCTGCGGTGATTCCGGTAGAGCCCTACCCCATGCTACAGTTTTCGTAGCTCCGCTCTTTACATCCTGTAAACTTAAGGAATTAATCTCTAACATGGATACAGATTAATGTTAGGGTTTAGTAATGTATCAACTATCTTTATTTCTATGCATGTAAATAGCGAAAAACCTACCCTGTTCTCACATTTGCTTCAAACAAACCAATATGTGAGTCATCCCAACTCCATGTACAAAAAATGTTCACTCTGCCCCATGTGAGTGTTCGTGCTAAAAGCAGGTGACTTAGTAACTAAGTCAGGACTTTGGATTTAATGAATTTTCTTTTTTGCCAATAGCATGAGAACACCCTTTGAGGAAGAAGTGCAGGCCGGTATCGTATATTGAATCTATCGTGGAAGGCTTCAGAGCTAAATCACGTTTTGTTGCTTCCTCCTCCCTGAGGGAAGTGTGGAATTTGAGAGCCGAGGATGACCTCCAGCTTTGGTAACTCCCAAGATTGTCTTTTGATGGCATCATTAGCTCCTAGAAGAAGACAAGCCTGTCTGCCTGGATCTTGGAGGGGATATATCAAACTGAAGCTTAAAAAAATTTTAATTTGTCCCTAATCTCTATTCAGTTTCAGCCAAAGCAGGTGGCTTGTAACGGTGGGTCTATCTCAGCCGTGTTCTGGGGAGCTGACATAAATTTCAACCTTAACCTGAAGGGTTTGTCTGCCTTAATGGAAGGCTCTGGAGAGCGTTGCATGTGCTGGCTGTCACTTTGCATTTCTGGGATGTACCCGACCCTGGAGAAGGGACTGTTTGTAGGTGATTTTTGTATGAACCAGGCAGTGGAAGAGGCCCACGTGGCATGAGATGGGGGTTTATAACCACGTTGGTGCCTTCAGTCATGAGTTCTCGTGCCATGTGTGATGTAGCTATGGTGAATCTTAGCACTCAGCTGTTGGTTTGCTGCTCCCTGCGAAAACTCCTGTGTTTCTGGGTGTAGAAGGGGCCCAGCCAACAGTCACGGGGAGGCCCAGAGGTTTCAGACGTGTGTAGACAGCTGTCCATCACCATATCTCCCAGGAGGTTCTTGGACATCTGTGCACATCTCTGTCAGGCAAGAATCTCACCACATTGTCCTGGGAAAGCACAGGAGACGTCCTTGGCTTTTTTGGCAGAGTCTCTGCAGCCCAAAGTTGTTTTTCTTCCTATAATTCCATTAGAGTGATGACAGTTTCAAGTTGGAACAGTAAAAGACCTGATGAAAGGACCACTCTGTAAGTGGGGAAGATGGACAGAGTGGAAGCAGTAACTAGCAAGGTAATAGACGGTGATGGATCTATAATCTCCGAGGCTGCTGTAAGCAGTAAATTCCTAAATAGTGTCCTTTCAGCCTTAACCTATTTATTTGCAAAGTGCTAAATTTAATTTTCCTTAGTCTGCAGGAAAGCAGCATCCCAGGAATAAACCTGTAGCCCAGCCAAGAAGCTGTGCCAAAGTGCTTGTTCCAGCACTTCCATTTCCTCTCTGCGCGGAGCGTCGGGGCCGTGCGTCCCAGCACGTCACCTCTGGGCTCTGTTGGTGTCACGAGGCAGGAGCCAACGCTGCCGTGAGGTGGGATGTATTCTGCCCTGAAACCTTTTTGGAAGAGGAGCTTTAATAGCCACTGGCTCAGTAAAACCTAGTTTGCTAATATTGCAGGTACTGATGGTCTGTCTGGCCTGCAGATGTAGGACCATGGTGCTGAAGGCTCTCAGCTCAGAGTAACCTCAAGAGTTGAACAGCCCATAAAAGCCTGTGTATTCTGAAACCTCCACAGAACCGCATCTTCAGGAAGAAAAGCAGCGAGTTTTCCAAGCAACCAACATTTTGCACGTTTGCCCTGCAGAGTTTCAGTCAATGTGGTAAAAAGTAGGTTTCCATGTGTTGGTCTCTGTTCCTGGTTGCACTGTGATGCTGATATACACAGCGTGGGTTCTTCTAGGGTTTTCTTCTAGATTAATGATATAGTAGAGTTTTTAGAAACGTTGCTCTGGTAAAATATTTCAGAAGCAAACACCCAGTGTCTGAGTCCAGGCGTTGCCTCTGAGTGAGCATTCGGTGCTCCTGTAGTTGTCCTGACCCCAATGACGTGCCACATGGGCTGTCACTAACCCTGCTGCTTTGGAAGAAAGTCGGTTCTCAGTTTCAGAGCTTTGCTATTTTTCTGCCTGCAGAGGAATTTCAGCAGAGTTCCTCCCACCGCTCCCTCTTCCTCTTCATCCCTTCCTCATCCCCATGGCAGCAGCACCAGCGGTGCCGCCTTGGCTGATGGAACGCGTCCCACCACGTTCTGAGCTTGATGCTGATACGTGAATGGAAAGATGCTGCTTCCCAGAGATGGAGGAGTTTGCCATCTTTAGTCTGCTTCAAGGTTTAGTTGGATTTTTACTCAGTAAAGCACCATGGAAAAGGCAGTCTTAATTGTTTGTGTTTGTTCTATTTTGCCATTTTTTTAGCACCTTAGGAATGATGCTGGTATCTGTAAGTTTATATCCAGCCCTTCCTCCTCCTCCTTCTATCTAAATCTGGAGAAGGGTTCTGAACTCTTCAGCTCCGTGTGCTGCTCAGAGCTCTGGCTTCTCTCACACTTGTTTTTAAAATAAACAAAACTAAGAGTGCCAGGAATTGAGGGTGGAGAATTTCACAGGCTTTTTGCCTGCTTCTTCCTTTGATGCGGAGCTGATGGGAAGGGTAGCTCTGCTGCAGCTGGGAAAGGACCTACCTGAGCTGGTACGGAATTTGCAGTAGGGGGTCTCTTCCCCTCTGGAATGGGGAGAAATTGCCCCCAAGAGATGGGTGCTGTGTGATCTGGCACCCTTTCCTTGCTAGTTCTCAGGTTCCTTGGCTCTTGCTCTTTCCACCAGTAGATGTGGGTGCAAATGAGGAAATAGACCTTGTTTGTGAGTCAAGAAGGTGTCTGTCTTCGAGGGCCTTCCTCTGCCGGTCTTTCATTTTAAAGCACATTGTCATAGAAAATTTATTAGCCATGCTGGAAGTCTCTCAGCCTACAGTCAGCTTGCCAACGAGTAATAGACCTACAGAGTTGATTAATATTTAGATTTGGAGATTTTTTTTATTACCCAGGGAATCGTGTAGAAAGCCGTGAGTACTTGAGCCTTGGAATAACCTGGGGTTTGATCCAGACTGAATTGAGTGTTGATGAAATATTATAGAATCATAGAATGCTTTGGGTTAGAAGGGACCTTAAAGACCATCCAGTTCCAACTCCCTGCCATGGACAGGGACACCTCCCACCAGACCAGGTTGCTCAGCTGAAATGGCTTCTCCACAAAAGCAGGACTCAATCAACCTAAAACTACATTTTCCTACCAGGTACTTCCCCCTTGAGCTGGCTCTACAGGGAGTCTTCTCATGCAGGGGTGAGCCGGCAGCATACCAAGGGCCTTCAAACTGCAGAGGGGCATCTCCAGCTTGCCTGAGCTGCTTCCATCACTCAGGGACTGAAATTTTAATCATTGAATTAATTTTTTAGAAACCAAAGTGCAAATCTGTACCCCCAGTGGCGTTAATAATGAATGCAGGGAAGAAAGATGTTGGAAGGAGAAAGAAGGGCTAGGAAATTTTAGGGTTGAGGAATGAAATTATTATTATTATTTATTTTGAAGAAACAATGGATGGGTTGGATCTCCATGTCCCTGGGCCTTTCTGCTTGTCTTGTCCATGCGTTGTCCAACAGAGTCTGCTTCGTTTCTATCCGAGGCATCTTTCAAATACCTTTCCCTCTCTGCTTATCTTTGCCTGGTTTTCTTTTCCAGGATAAAAAGCCAGATATGGTCCTGCTCCTTGACTCCAGAAAGGGAAGGATTGCGGGGGCTTGGGTCGCACCGTGGGGAGGGGAGCAGGAGCTGCAGGGTTCACCTCCAGATTTATAGAGGACGAGAACTGCAGCCAAGTTGCCCGAGGTTCCTGCCTCGCTTTTGGCTCCTTCCTTCCTCTCTCAAAGAGCGTGCGGATTTATTTTTTTCCCCCTAATTAAAAGTATTATATACCAGAAGATTAATTAGAAATGAAAGTGATTTTTTTTTTTTTTCCCCTCCGTTTCTGTCACTGGAATCGGCCTGTGCCAGGCGACTGCCAGAGGGAGCTGGGATTTCTCCCTTTAATGAATTCCAGGCAATTTGCCTCTGGACAGCTATCTTCTAAATAATGAATTCTTCACAGATTTTCCCAATTCTCAGGCAGCGCAGGTGGTCTTCAGTTCAACCATCCCAAACAAATCTGGACACAGCAGGGGGTTCCCACCCTCGGTCACCACATGAAAGGGGTAATTCCTCACCTTCCCCCTCCCCTCCTCGTTGCGTGCATCACGAAGCCCACCGACTGTTATGGGTTTGTACCTCTATTTGAAATCCCATCGAGCAATCACAACCATGCTCTGCCATTCCCCCTCCCTGCCGCACGGTGCTGCCACCAAAGCCACCGCAGTGGATGGGCACCTTTGCAGAAGGTCTTCTGGTCAGATGGGCTGATCTTCTCCAGAGCGTGTAGGGTTGTTGCCAGCAGCCAAGGCTGAAGCCCAGGTGGACGCGTGTGTGATTCCAGGACATTTCTAAGGCCTTTGTGCTCCTCTCCAAGGCTCACAGTAAGAGGATGATTCTTTGAATTGTTATATTAATCGTCAGAAATGAGGATTTGGTTCAATGGGTGCTCCACAGAGACCGGCCTGGAGGAGAAATCCTCTCCCAGAAGGAAAGCTATTCTTGAGTTAAAAGCACCCGAGAGTGATTTATGCAGCGTGGGGACTTTACAGTGGCCCTGATGCCAGGATGAGTGTCAGCCCACAGGAGGATGATGTAGCCTGAGGGCTTCTCTTCATGTCGTGCCACTTGCCCCGTTTATTTCCTCTCCGTTAAAATTGAAGTGGTGACTGCAGGAAGATGAAGGTGAAGGTCCCCAGCTGCAGAGAGCTCCCGTGGTCATCAGCCACCTGGTTCAGAGACAGGCTGGGGATTGCTCCAAGAACCTTTTCTGTGGCTCTAAATACAGCAGCTAATGACACCTTCCTCTCAGCGGGAAGGAAACAGAATTACTAAACTTGCAATTTGGCACAGTGGGAGTGTGAGTTTGTCCTGCCAGTTTCTTGTTGCTATATATTTCCAAGATTTTTTTTTTGATGTTTTTATTTATTTTTTTTTTTTTTTGTTCTCCCAAGCAGGTGGAATCCAGATCAGGAGGGGTTCATTTTAAGGACTCAAATTACGCATATGGAAGGCACAGCCCCAAAAGGAAAAGACTGATTGCCTCTTACAAGTCACCCGGCATAAAACAGAGAACGTGCGCGTTCTCTGGGAAATGCCACATGTCTTGGCCTTAGGAGTAATGTGTAGTGATGTCCCGTTAGGAGCCAGGTTCCCAGGACCGTGTTGAAGGAGATGTATATATTTCCATATAATTTTAATAATTTTGACTTATGGTTTAACTTTGTGCTCAGCAGGCTGTGCAGAGGTTCCAGGAGAATACTGGTTTAGATGGCTTTGGGGGCAAAAGAAAGAAGATGACTGAAGGCAAGGTTAGAAATAGCTGAACGTTTCCAGTTGAGCAAGTTTTACGGTCATGTGCTGTGATAATTGAAGGTTTGCTGTTAAATGCTTGGAGTCTGTGCTGGAGAAGAAAACACGTCCCCCGGTTAGAGATCGCTGCAGTTTTTTGCCGCCGGTGTGTGGAGGGAGGATGTTCACAGGGCAAGAGGTGCCGCTTGAAAGGAAATGCGAGGAGCAATAATGACAGCTTTCGGGGTAGGGTGTGTTTTGTAGAGGAGACATTCATCTCCAGGGGTTGTGAAGGCTCATCTTGAAGACGTGTTAAAAATTCAGATTAATTTCTCCAGCGATGCCTGTAATGGACCTGTTGAGTTGCTCTTGCCCTGGGAATTCTAGAGGTGGGGGGGGTAAAACAAGTGGATCCTGAGAGGTAAAACCATCTGCCTTTCTAGTTCCCCTTCCACACCTCCGTATGCTGTTGCCCCAAATCTCTGTCGTAGCGCTGGGGACAGAGGACTGTCACCAACTCTGACTCATGAGATGTGCTCGAAAAGCTGATTTCTGCAGCCAGAGCACTTGGGGCAAGCGACCGCCTGGTTTCTGGAGCAGTGACTTGCTTTAATGTTCTTATCAACTGTTTTCCAGTCTTTGTTAAAAGAGGTGAAAGCTCATCCCCCTGGGTGGGGACTTCCTGAGCACGGTACTTATTATTAGGGCAGTTCCATATCTTGTAATTAGGGATGTAATTCCCATCTCTGTAGAGAACCAGCCTATAGCCCGGGTACCACTTAAAGAGTTTCACGAGATAAATTAAGAGAGGATGGATTGAGCAATACAATGAATTTCAACGGAGTTCACTTGCCTGAAGTCCTGCAGGTGTTTCAGATGAGATATGAAAAATAAATATATTCCCTCATCTTCTTTCTCGTTCTTTTCCAGAGTAGGCAAGCTCATTCACATTGTTCTGGGTGCCCTGCAGTAGCCACGGGCTGATGACTTGAGGCCCAGTGGTTTGAAAGGTTACCTCATCCCCAGGTCCCTGCTACAGCAGCTGGGAAAAATCTGTATTTCTTTTCCTCTCTGACATGGAAGTATAAAGATTTTTGCCTGCGAAGGAACCTGTGTCTTAGAGAGTTGCTGTTGCGGTACATCTGAAGAGTCAGATTTTGGCAAGCTTCAAAGTATGATGTAAGAGATTCTTACTTAATTTAGCACTTCGTTAACTTCACTATTTTTCCTCCCCCCTTACCTAAACTGAGGGCAGCAGTGCTTACCGTGTTCTGCAGGGAGTTCTACAGTTTATATGCTTTGTATAAAATCATTTATGTGAGTGCAGAATAAATCAATCAAACTTGGAAAAAAAAAAAAAAAAAGAGGGAAAGCAATCAACTTTGGGCTTGAATAAAGGAATAGGTGAAATACTGAAAGAAAAGAAGGACAAAGATGATGAATTGAGGAGAAAACTAGAAACCAAACTGCCATACAAAAAAGGAAGGATAAAAGAGGGAAAGAATAGTGAAGAATAGTGGTAAGACAGAAAAAGCAAAGGAAGGGTGGATATATAAGTTCATGCAATGTATTTTCCTCTGTAATTGCATTCATTTGAGGTAGATTTGTGCCAGGCACTTTACAGCAGCGTTAACGAGAGAAAGGAAGCAAGAGTTGATATCCATAGTGGTTGAGAAGATAGAACTGGAATCAAATTGCTGCCATTCTCGGTGGGCATGGATATATTTATCATCACAGCGTATGGTATATAATACATGCCGTTACGGTCTTACACAAAGTCTCTTGAATGAAGATCTCAAAGCTCATTGTGTTAGTTCCAACACAGTATTTCCCAAATTCTTACACAGTCTCCGGTGTTGGGAGCTGGAGTTGGCAGTTCCTCCTGTCTTCGTGTTTTTATACAGCACGTGTCAACATGGAAGCCGAGTTAGATGTCCACTGAGGAGACTTGTCCTGCCATCTTATGTACTTCTGGTCCCACAGCTTTCTTTGGAAAGGGGTTTTGCTGCCACCTGGGTTATCTTCACGTGTGGGGCTCTGCACAGTCTGTCTTGGAGGAAGGAAACGCTAATTCACTGCACAAACGAAGCGTGTTTCCTCTGCAAATTTGCATTTGCCTTCCTTGCTTTCAAACATCATCCTCCAAGCAGCTGATAGTCGCGTTGCCCCCACAATCCTGCTAATAACCTCGCTCTAACAATGCACAATGTGCTGCGCTCGGGATGTCTCAGCAGGGCAGCTTGCACCCCCTCATCCTGAAAAACCACCGTATAGATTTTACTGGGAAAAGGGGAAAGGAAAAGGATATTCGCAGGGATTACAGACGATTTACCTTCCCGCATGTATGGCTGAAAGAGGTGGAAAGCTGGTGCGTGCATAGACTGCTGCATCACCGACAGGTAGGAAAAATGCCCTGAAATTATTCACACTGGCTCCTGGCAGGAGCTCGGAGTCTGGTGGATTATCCAGCGAGGCAGAGACGAGGTGAACAATAGGGGTTTAATTTCAGGAATGTTTTCCCTGCCTCTAGCACGTCTCTCTAGCTCACGTTGCCGTTCCCTGATTGCCCTGTAATCTCGCTCATTACTCCCTGGCTGTAACCTCCTCTCCCCCTTTCGGCAGCGGAGAACCAGCAGCCAATTTGTGTCCAGAATTAAGGTTGTGACCCTCTCCACTTCCCTCCACGCTCGGCGGCTGCTGAAGGAGGTACACAAAGACTCTCTACTAATTGTTAGAAATGAAAAATTTCTGACCCTAAACTACTTGCCGAGATATTCTGGAGTTTATTTTCCTCTGTGCAGCAACAGTTTTCGGCAAGGGTGGAGGACTGATTGCTCCTGGAGTTTATTGGAGGTGCTTGGTTTTGAAGGAATCTGAAATATTACAGGTGTCAGACAGGAGATGGCTGGTCGCTCTCCCGATGAGGAGATCTGGTTGTCCTCGGTGCATTTCACCTGCGTTTTGGGAAATGACAGTGGTGCCCAGGAGCTGCGGCTGACACTGCATTTGCTCTTACCCGTTTAACTGCTGATGCTTCAGGTGAATTGCTTGTTAGGGAAGGCAAAATTTCTTTTCCGAGAGAAGGATGGGGATTATTCTCCCAGCTGAATAGAACTGCAAGTTTTGGGCACAATTGACCCATTTGTACTCGCAAATGTACAACAGCTTTGTAGGTGGTAATGACTTCTGTCAAATTCTTTTATTTTATTTGTCACTGAACTATCGGCTTATAGAGGAGCCACAAAGGCTCCTTGTTGGTAGAAAGATGGCTTTAAGTTGCTGAATCATTACAAGCATCTTAATGCAGAAGGAACTAATCTTTTTATCCAGGGCTGGCTTTGGGCTCTGCTTTCCCCCAGGACCTGGATGTTGTAGAGGAACAAGAAAATTAGCCCTCAAAAGAATACTTTGCAGTGTGTGAAGCAATCCTCCACGCTCCCCACATTTCCGAAGGCTGCTGCTTGCAGGGCTGAGATGTTGCGATATGGAAAATATAGGTGAGAGCTGGAGGAACACCCAAGATGTCCACAAGGACACAGAGGGCACTTCCCATTGTTTTATGTTTACAAGAATATGTTGTATGTGGTGTTCAAAACTGTGGATAATTATATTTTGCAATGAAATCTGTGAACATCTGTTCCTCTTCCATTCCGTGCCAAGTCCCAACCTCAGGAGTCCATGTTGTCTCCACAACAGTCAGATAGCACATTTGCCCCCTAAACTAAGTAGAGGTTGCAAAGCAGGAGAAGAAGCCTCCCAGGGAAAAGATGTTTCTTTTTAAAACTTCGAGCAGCATCTGTGCAGGGAAGAAGAATGCAGGGAAGAGAAGAGGAATGCAGGGCGTGGTGGCAAGTTCGGAGAAGGTATGGTCCACCGTGGTGCCCTCGCTGAGTGATGTCCAGTTCTGCTGTGCCCCACTGAGCTGGGAGCAAGCTTCATGCCACCACTGAGATGCCCCAGCTGAAGTGCCACTGAGTGATGAACAATATTCATAGATTAACAACTTTATTGGAGTTGGGTGTATGCTTGGCTATAGGGTTCATGCCTCAATCAGAAAAAAAAAAAAAAAAAAATTCATGTTTTTAATGCCTCCTGCTTTAGCAGAAGTTTGAAAGTCTGGTGGAATCCTGCGCTATAAATATTTATCTTCTGGCTCCCTTTTTTTTCCCCCCATTGGGAAAGCTCTTGGGTGATGGCAGAGATCCCATAGCAACTGCAGCTTTTCTTCTCTTCGCAATCAGAGAGAAAGGGTAATGATGGCTAGCGTGTTGCAGGGAAGAAGAATGTACTCCATCTAGGCTAGACTTGCAAAGAGTAAATTGGAGTGAAAATAGATTAAATCTTTCCATAGTTCAATGGCAAAAGAAAATCACCCATCATTTGCCTTCTATCTCCTAGATGCATTAAAATGTGGGAAATGCTCAATCTCCAAAACCCTTCATTTCTTGACAGGCTTTATTCACTCTCTTTTCTCTGCTGTTTTTATTAATTTATTCTTTAAGGCGGTTCCTGCTGTGCCAGCTCCTTTTACTGCGTGGTGTAGAGAGATGTTGTTCATGGCTCTCGCACAAGGAATGCAGGAATCTGAACTCGGGGCTTGATGGATACTCTCCGGCTCGTCCATGTTTCTTTTCTGCCTTTTGCTTTAGGCTTTTGCAACATCCTTTGAAAAGGGAACAGCGGAAACAAAAAATCAAGGGTTGGAAGAGTTACCGATCTTTTCTGTGCCTTTTGCCGCGCGTTACAGAAACCCCAACTAGTGAAGATGAAAAAGGAAATATCTCTGAACCTGGCCGTGCTGTGAAAGGCTTGGAGTGCTGATGATTAGTGATACGGCAGGATGTTCGGAACGGGGGAAGCCCTGACCTCTTTGAGGATGCTCCCAGCTTGAACCTTAGGGTTAAGTGATTTTTAAAGACACCTTCTTTGAAGGCTGTGACCTTGTCCTTCTCCTTCCATTTTCAGGCTTCAGGTTT
The DNA here is from genome assembly GCA_003697955.1 of Calidris pygmaea. Lineage (NCBI taxonomy): Eukaryota > Metazoa > Chordata > Aves > Charadriiformes > Scolopacidae > Calidris > Calidris pygmaea. The sequence goes on from QJSC01005339.1 coordinate 1,550,835, forward strand.
ATTGCTCTCCCAAGGATCTCCGAACGGTTGATTAACTCGTAACTCACTAGTTCTTGACACATTAAGCAGCAAATTTGACTCTAATTAACAGCTTTTATTAACCTGGGTTCCCCCTTCCCTCCTCCTCTTTCACTCTGGGGACTCCTCAAGCCTTTACAGGTTTTAAAGTTAAATTCATTTCTGAATATTTTTTTTTTTAAGTCGTAAAAGCAAATGTGTGCAGACATTGGAGCTCAGTGGGAGGACGTGTGTCTGGCAGAAGAGCATTTGGAAAGCAGACATGGTCACCTGGAGAGAAGTGAGGGGTTGGATTGTGGAGACAACTGGCTGGCCACAGGGTTGGCTTGACACAGAAGAGGCAACCATGAAGGTCAGGGTTTCCTGAGCTACCCGTGTGCTGGTTTGAGCGGTTGCTTCAGAGCTGACAGGCTCAACCTCAAAGCACCACCTTTGTGTGCAACCTGGCGTGAAAAGTGCGAAGGGGCATGGCTGGAGCTCTTGGCCAAGTTGGATGACAGCTCTTCTGCTCATCCTGAGCCTGCTAGCCCTCTGCTGCTCGCAAATCCCTGCAGGGAATCGAGTGAGCTGATAGAATTGGGTTTGGAAAGTTACCCTGTACATTGTGTTTGTAGTTATCCTGTGAATATTCCAAAGGTGCTTCCAGGGAAGGCTGCTGGAGCGTGCAGTTCCCTGGGGAGCCCCCCACCGCAGTTCAAAGCTGGATGTGGGCCATGGATGGGGTGGTGAGGGACTGAGGATGCGCCTCCTCTTCACCAGAGAGATTTGCTCTGCTGCTGTGCTGCTTTCTCGGTGGTCAGCAGATAGTGCAGCTTGTTGGCAACCACACAGCCAGAAAATCCAGGAATCCCCCGCCTGTGTCACTCAGTGACATTCCCCATCTGTGAAATGGGGGCAGTAATGACTCTGCTAGTTCCTCGAAGTGCTCCAGTTCTGGCGAGCAAGTTGCTGTTGAAGTGTTAATTTTTATTGGCAAGTTAGAGGAGGGGTTCAGACTTGTTCAAAAATAGAAAGATGGTTTCTTTTCAGTTTCCAAAACATGTTGTGGTGTAACCCTGCCTAAGGAACTACCACAGTATCTTTATAAAAGATGTTTTTCCTAAGCTTTGGTAAATGTGTTTCACCACTGGCTTGCTGTGAATGTATCTAATCCAGTTTTGGACTTTTCTGAACTCTCGGTCTGAGAGGCAGCCTGTGACAGTGAGCTCCAGAGGTCAATTCAGGGCTTGAGAAAAGGGTTTTTCACATCTATTTAAAATGGCCATTCAGTTCCTCTGGGTACCATTTCCCCTCACATCGTGCAAGAAAAGAGTAAATATCTTCATTATTCTGTGCTTTCTCTTAGGTTTCTCCTTAACTGCTAAACAGCTGGTTTTATATTTTCGGTAACTAAAGCAAGTGAACCTCTCCCGTGATTGCTCCACGCTGAAGATGAAGCGTTTTAGTGCTCCTAAGAGGCAAAGCAGCCAAGGTCAGCTCGGCGTCCCCCAGACCGATAACGCCATATGCAGTCTCGCCGCATCCCAGCTCGCTCTCCTATGCAAATAGCTGAAAAGTATGTTAGAGAAAACCGGTCCTCGGGGGACGCCGGCCTAATCTTTTGCTACGTTGAATATTGATCATGTGTTGCACCTCCTTTTTTTTAATTGCATCCAGTTAATGTCTAGATTTGTAATGGCGCTCTATCCCTTGCTCCGCTGCTCAGACAGTTTTCTGGTAGCCTTTTTGACAGTATTTTGTCATAGAGGCTTTGAAAATCCAAATAATTAAGCCTAATCCTCAAGGATTCTTTTTTTTTTTTTTTTCCTTAAGAATTTTAGGGGATTCTACTAGGTAAGAGAGGAATGGTTTTCTGTATTAGTATTTTTTTCACATGGGGGCTTATTGTTTCTTGTTCAGTTTTATTGGTACATCTTATTGGAAATAAGTTTTAGGGGCCTCGTATTCTCTGGATCACTCCTGAAAACCTTCTGGAGTCAGGCTACTATATTGCTCGTTCCCTGCCTGCTGGTACACACATCCCATTTTAAAGCCGATTTCTTTTTTTAACAGCTTCAGTACTTTCAGGTCCTCAAATATTATCCTGCCTTGGTGATTCATGATCCTCTGAGGATAAGAGGTGAGGTATGAGGGAGCTTTCAGATGGTTTTACAAAGTGGGTGAAGTTGCCAAGTCACGGGGAGAGCAGTGCAGGGAACTGGCACCAGGATGGGGTGGTTCCATCACGGGGACCAGTGGAATCCGTCTCCTCTCCGGGGGAAGGCTGAACTGCCTTCAGCACGTCCCTTTGACTTCAAAAAGGAGGATGGAACTAGGTTTCGTTTTCCTGTTTCTGTTTATGATGTTGGCAAGACTTGGCTTGAGCAGAACCAGAGCAGAGGCCTTGTTATTAGGGCTGCATAGAGAATAAATCAGGTGTGATCCTTGCACCATGGCTGTGGGAAGTTCCTGAAGAGCAGTGATGGATAGTTGTCTTTGTCGATTTGTCTTTGCCAACAAGAATAAGAAAAATAACATTTCTCTTCCCTTTTCCATTTCTACCAACTCCAAGTCTATGTATTAGGCGAAAGGCATGACAAGGAAGCAAGTTACCTGGAGGGGTTCCCTCCAGACCCGAGGTACTAGGTAGGAGGAAACTCATTAGAGATGCTTTGGTGAGTGGGCGTAGTGAGCACACATCTTCCAGGATGTGTTTTTAAAGGCTCTGTCTGAGGTTAATACCGCACTAGATCTCCTCTTTTGTGCTAAATTAGGCTAATATTTGAACAGCCTTCTTATTAATTTCTTTGTTAATTCCACTGTTTATCGTCTACCGGTAATGTGTCTAAATCTCTGTGTGTGTTTTACTCTTGGAGTTTCTCTGGTGCAGGGGCTGGAAGTGGCCCTGCACCACCACGTGTCTCAGCGTAACCTCGGTCCGTATTCTTCAGTATTAGAAGTGAACGGAAGCACTAATCTGTACAGATGTCAAAGAGGACAGCCAACCCTCTGTTCTTGTCCTCAGTCCCTTTTTCAAGCCTCTTGCGGTGGGATTGCCTTCTCCTGCTGAGAGTTTGGGCGATTTCCCTTCGGTTGGATTGCTGTCTGGTTTTCTACACTCTCTCATTGTGTCGTTTCCTCCGTATTTCCCATCTCTTCAGGACCTTTTTTGCTTTTCCATCTCTCTTTCCTCGAGGCCACAGCTCCGCACAGGTTAGAAGCAGCTGAGTTATTCCTGCAGCTGAAGGATGTTTTAAATGAAACTGCGCTTAACAGTGATGCTGCCGGTGCTCACTTTGATCCCTGCATCCAGGGACATTTTGTTATTTTTATGGTGTTCTCATCATGACATAAATTTAAAATAAGCATTTGTAGGGCAGTAGCGGATGCCTTGCTCCACTGTTCTGCTTGGGATAGAAGATATGCCCACGAGGTGGGAGTGTGCAGGACTACACTGGTTTATTCTCTTAAGGTGCCATGTTAGCTTCCAAAGGCAGGTAATTTCTCAGGGCTTGTAATATTTTTTTATGAACAGCTTTAAATAGAAGTCATTAGACACTGTTGTTCAAACTTAATTAACTGTTCTCCTTACTGAATTACAGCCCAGTGAGGAGGGACGGCGCTGTGGGAAGGAGAAACATCTTACTAGATTTAGAAAAAAAACATAAATAACTAGATTTAACACTTAATTAAAACACAGGACCTTTGGCAGCCCAGGTATCGGGTGGCCTTCTGGGAACTGGGGCTTTGGGGAGTGATGTCTCACTTCCCAGATTGCTGCAGCAAAGCCCTGCGTGTGTCAGACGGGGTGGGAATTCACAGGGGTGGGCTGTTGCTCACAGGTGTGTGTCCCCAGCAAGGGCAAAATGTGGTTGTAACATATTCAAACAGATTTTTGCACGTTTAATCTAGCAGGAACCTGTAGCAGTATCGAATAAGAAGCAGTGGTCAGAGTTTCAGCCTTGCTGGCAACCGTAGCTCGTGCTGTGATCCCTGGAGAGCCCGTGCTGTGCTGCCATCGTCCTGTCCCATCACTGCCACCAGTGTCACCAGTAAGGGAGGGCAGCACAGGAGGGAGACGTCTTTCCTGTGGCTGAGCAGAGGGTTACGGTCCCGTCTGTGCAAGGAGGGAGTATAAAACTGTGTGTTTTTAACAGGAGAGGCGGGAAACGTTGATGTCCTTCTGGAATGTAGTTATGTTGAAGGGAAACAGAGTTACAGCAACGTTATAATTTGAAGGTCTTGGAGAAAATAACATAATCAGAAAATGGATTTAGAGGGTGTTGACGTACACAGTTACCCAGAATTGGGTTTTAGGCAAAATGAAGTTGTCTGGAAGCCTCTGCAGGATTAAATCAGGCATATTCTGTATTTCACTTTGATATTTAGAACAAAAGTTCTGGAAGCAGCTAAGCTTTCCCATCACATTCAAAAGACCAGTGGTGTTTTGACACCTACTGCCTTGTAGTACTGTGTCAGGTCTCACTGAAGTGTGGAGGAGCAGCCTGGGGAGACCGTCTGACCAGGTCCCACTGGGAGCAGGCTTTCTTTTAAAAAAGTTTACAAAGACATCTGTTGTGTATCCATCCTCTGGGAATGGGCGGGAGCACACCGGAGGCTGAAGGAGACGCAGCGTCTCTGCAGAAAACAGGATTCATGGAGTTGTCTGAGAGTAACCCCTGTCTGTAGTGCCAGCAAACACTCGCCTTTGCCATATGATCCATCTCTCCTTCTTCCCGTGCCTTTGTCTGACCATCGCAAAACAATCTGGTTCTTTAACTTGGCTTTGGAGCCAGAGCAAGAGCTTACTCCAGCTCTTTAGAGGCATTTTTACCTCCATTCCAGCCGACTAGATTAGTCTGCAGAGTGAATAAGAGCCTCAGCTCCGAGGGAGCTGGAACGTAATTACAGTAGATGAAGGGTACTCTCTGCAGCTCCTCCAAGAGTGCTGAGATTAGACTGTAATCATTGTTTGTAAGCAGACAGGAACGAGGGGTAATCAGCCAGGCAGCCCTGACGCCTTATTCCAGGAATTAATATTAGCTTCCTGAAGTAGCTCATCAATTCACACTTAGAGGAAACCACAGGAATCAACAGGTCCCCTCTTCCCACCGTGGGAACGGGCTGGGAGGACAGCGGTGGGCCACCAGTTTGGGGACAGCTGGGTTGAGCTGGTGCACGTGGAGCGGGAGGGAATCGGCCTCAGCTCCGCAGTCGCTGGTGGGCTACAAAGAGACTGGTAGATGCCACACCAGGAGGGAGCTTGGGAGCCTGGACCTGCAGCCCTGGCTGGTGGGTTGCTGCCCATGGAGAGCGTGGGTTGGCTGCGCTGGGGGGGGAAAGCGATGGCTTTTTTCCTTTACCCTCATCTTTTCACCCCGCAGAGCTGCAGCGGGAGGGAGGGTCCGCGCTGGGAAGGAGCAGGGGAAGCTTCCTTTTAGTTTTGAAGAAAATCTCTGCAAGCGGCACTTGCTGCTGCTTGAATCCTGGCCCTAATTATAAAGCCGGCGGGTCCCAGTGAGCCCAGCGAGAACATCGTGTACAGACACAAAGCTAACACTAGGCAGCGAAAGTCTTGATGTTCCTCTGATGTGAAACGAGAAGAGAAGGAATAAAAGAGCTTGCAAATCCGGGCAGAAATCATTAGGGGAGCGAGTGAGGGTGCTCATAAAAGCACTGGTCTCAGTAAAAAGCTGGAGGAGGAATTGGGGATACAGAGGAGAAGCCCTGGTGCAGGTGATGGGGTGAGAAGTGGACAGCAGTGTCCCAGTGAAAGCCCACAGACCATGGGGGGCGTTTGGGTTTCAATAATCACATTTATTGCTTTCACCAGAACTTGTGGACCAGGTGGTAGGACCATCAGGGTAGGAGAGCATTAGCCGGGCTGGATTCCCTGCTTTCAGCGGTTCTCGCCACTGAGCCCTTTGCTTCCATCTGGTTTGGAATAAATCACCGACCAACCTATTGATTGTATCTCTCGTGGTGTTTTACATACATTAGTTATGAGCTTCTGCTTTTTAATGATGCTCCTGCTCTGACAACTCACTAAATATGACACAGCTTTCTGGGTGGCATCGCTAATACTTCAGCAGCCAAAGGTTAGCGCTGTTATTAACCGCGTTAGGACTGGCTCTTGTGTGAAAAAATAAGTGGAGGTAGATGCTTTATCCGTAAAGCTCCCAGTCTAAAAGCAAAACCCACAGGAGTATCGAAGGAAGCAACAGCAGATCAGCAAACGGACGAGGTGGTGGTTGGCAGAGTGTCGTGAGCTTACGCTCGTGGTTGTTGGTTCGTTTGGGTTGTTAATTGGCAGCAGGGGTTGGTCGAAGGGCTCAGTGGGGAAGCTGGCAGCCGGCTCGTCACCTGCCCGCCTCGATCCGCTGCCAGGGGTTTGTAGCTGCCTCTGCAGGAGGGCGTCTGTGAAGGTTTGAGATGAAGGATGTGCTAACGTCTGCGTGGATCGCTCCCAAAAGTCTCCTCCGGGCTGGAAGGGGAGCGTGAGGAAGAGTGTGGGAGGGCACAGAGGAGGCTGCAGATCTTCCTTGGCACCTTCATTGGGTGGCTGGGGTTGCAGAGGGGGACCATGGCTAAGGAAGGGCCATGTCGTGGAAAGACTCGATGGTAAAGAGAAATGAGAGAATTTTTGGACACCTGGAAGGGTGGGTGAGGAGAGGAGCAGCTGGAAGAGGATTTTGAAGTTAGTGGGTAGAATGAGTTATGCTGGGGATGCGCAGCCACGAATTCACATGGACATAATTATTGTAGTCAAGATCAGAGAGGAGGAGCTGTCTAAACTCATTTCTTTTTGCTGCATTTCTCATTTAGATATATTTTTTTTTATCTAATGGATCTCTGCGCAGTCAGGCTTGGGAATGAGAATAGTCCTGTTTGCCGTGGTGGGAGCGAGGAGGTGGGGTTTGCTGATGAATATCAGCTTCTGGAATAGAATTGTTTTTCTTGCTCCTCCTGCTGCTTTGGGAAGGGACCGGGGTGTAGATCTCGGGTGAGAAATCTCACTGTGTGACTGTGACATTTCTTAGAAAGGACTGTAGGGAGAATAAATCCGTGGGATGAAGGGAGATCGTGTCTGTGGGTGACTGTCTCATCTGGCCAAGCGTTCCGCTGGTGCTCCTCACCATCCACCTCTCACAGGGATGTTCTGCCTCGAGTACCTGCAGGCGTTGGTGTCACTGTCTCTTCTGATGGACTATTAAACCTTCCCAAGGCTCTAGCAGCCTATCGAATAAAAGTAATAAGTGTCTTGGTGCCTCGCTGCATGACTGGAAGATTTATTGCTACAAGCAGCAGAAAAACAACTGGGGAAGTTGAGGTGTTGCTCAAAGAAATCCTAATATTACAGGTCCCAACATTTCAGCACATCTTTACCGAAGGAGTTATCAAATTAGAAGGTCTGGTGGGAACAGAGAGAAGATGTTATCGGTGCTGTTATAGTGAAGGCTGTGCCAGCACTTTTCATAAAAACCCTTCTGTTTTCGAATGACTATAAATAGTTGGTTAAATGCACATAAATAGATCCTACCTGGGGGTAAATACTTGACTTTGGAGAGAGCAGGCAGCTGCTTCTCACTTTTAACCTACATAAACCCAGGGACAGCAGTGTTGCCAAATATGAGCGTGGAAAATTGTAAACGCAATGTAAAAATAACAATATGCTTTGAGATAATTTTATTTGCCATCTGGTTTTGAGCTGTCGGTTATACTTGCATCATGTTTTCTCTGCGACTGTGAAGTTTCTTTATTTTGAAACAAAAACAAAGATTGCCATCTCGTACCTTGACTTCAGGATATGGAAACGTAAGAAAAGTTTTTAATCAAATCAAGCCTTGCAAAGCTTGTCAGAAAGGGAAGGATGCTGGCAATGGGGGGCACTTTGGAGAAGTTTATGAATCTATTTTAGTTTTATGTAAAAGCAGATTAGCCAAACAGACTTAATGAATGCGTAAGACGTCTCCCTGCACTCCCAATGAACTTTTGCAGGTAGGCACGGCGAAATTAGAAAGTGTTAAGTTAGAGCACATATTTTCCCTCGTCGGTTGTACCCTAGAGAATTAACTTTCTATACCCTAAGAGACATTTGCTACATGTAGGTTTAAATAATCTGTGGGTTTGTGATTAAAGCTTTTTTTAATACTTATTTTCCTTGGGGTTTTAATATTTAATATTCTTGTCCCAGTCTTGTGTTTAGGGAGGGGAAAAAAAAAACCAGCAAGGAGAAGCTGACATGTACAAGACTTAAGCCATTGTGAGTTGGCAGAAAGACCAAAGCTCTTTGTGTCTTTCTTTGCCTCAGCTTGTGGGTGGGCAGTTGGAGGGGAAGGAGGGTTGTGCAGTTTTCGGAGGGCTGAAGCAGGTTGTAACGCGCTGTGCGAACCATTTAAAGAGGGGGAAAAAAGTGGTTTCCTTGCTGTATAAAAATGCACAAAGTCATTTCCCAGCTAGGTGGCCGAAGTGGGGTCCCACCACAAAAGGAAGAGAGGTGTTTCGAGCTGTACCCCTTTGGGAATTGTTTCCCAAATGAGAAAGGAGTTGGTGGTGAGTGGCTGCAGGGCATCGCTGTGCAGAATGAAGGGAGATGGAAAAAAACAATTGCCATTTTTCATTGGACTTGAATGATCCTGCTCCCCTGGTTTGCATTTGAAATAAACTCGGTCAAGAAGTATTTTGGGGAGAGTTGGTGGTACTTTGTCCCTGGCAAAGGGACAGCATCCGCCTCCCCAGCCTTTCCTGCTGTAGATCCCAGCTCGCTCAGGGGTGGCAGGCAGGGATTTAGGAGGGACTTGCAGACCGTGGGGGCTTAGTTCTGTTGTGCAAGGTGGCTGCAGACCTTGGCTGTGACCAAGACATGGGCTTGGCAGGCTGCAGACCTGAAAAGGAGGTCTTTTCTCCCAATTCCCAACTAGGCAGACCCCCCTTTCCCTGTCTTTGCCAGGCAGCCGATCTGTGCCCACGCAGAGACTGCTTTGGGTTATTCATCTACCGTAACAGGCTCTGCTGCCTCCTCCCACCCCAAGCTAATCACTCTGCAGAGCTTCCAAGGTACACCAACTTTGTGTGGCAGCTAACAAGCTTAGCTGATGAGTTCTGCCATCATCCTTCTCCAGAGCTAATCAGCTTACCCTTGCTCCAGAGCTAACGGGGCTGTGGGTCACGGCAGCACCGTGAGCTGCTTGCACACGAGTTTGCCACATCCATCTTTAATTGCGTGGCTAGTGCTTTAATGGAGTTTCCTCCTGCATATGCTTCGCTTATTTTTCCAATGGTTATCACTCGTTATTTTGCAGCCAATTCTATTTTTTTTTTTTTTTTTTTTTGCCTCAGACACACAGTTCATTAAAGACTATTTTCATGCTATGGCTGAGATTTCAAATATCAGCTGCTTCCCAGTCATCCCACCCAGACTGGGTGGTGGCCAAAATGTATTTACAAAGGGAAAAAATCACACTTGGGATAGCACATCTCATGAGCACTCTCTGCTTTTTCACCAGTGCATCCCTGAAATCTGTCAGTTCCAGCAGAGAGAAGGATTGAGCGATGTTGGCTCTGAAGTGTCAGGATTTCATGAAGTTGAAGAGTGGAGGGAGTCATAGGTCTGGGACCTGCTGCAGTGGAGGTTCTGCAGCCCAAGAGTGACTCTGCCACCGTGTTCCCATGTCATAGAATCACAGAATGGTTTGGGTTGGAAGGGACCTTAAAGACCACCCATTGCCCCCCCTGCTCTGGGCAGGGACACCTCCCACCAGACCAGGTTGCTTCAAGCCCCCTCCAACCTGGCCTTGAACCCCTCCAGGGATGGGGCAGCCACAGCTTCTCTGGGCAACCTGGGCCAGGCTCTCACCACCCTCACACCAAAGAAGTTCTTCCTGATACCTCATCTCAATCTTCCCTCTTTCAGTGTAAACCCATTACCCCTTGTCCTATCATCATCATCATCATCATCCTCAAGTGCAGCAGCTGAGCTGCACCTGTGCCTGCATCCCTCCATGAATGTGAAGTGGCTTTACAATCATTTTGATAGGAAAAAAAAAAAAGTATTTTATCCTTTTCAGTTGCTACATGAAAGCAGGTGGAGAAAAGTGACTGACAAAGAAATGCTGATGGTATGTACCAAAAATGCTGACTCTGCACTTGGCAAACAACCCAACAATAAATAGAATTTTTTTTTTCCCCTCGTATTTTTCAGTTTTTATATTGGCAGGGGATGGGAGAAGGTAAAAAGTCTGCCTGAAACTTAGTGTGAAGTTGCAGCGTGTCTCTGTCTGGGCAGAGTCCCAGTCCTTAGGTGCAATGTGACAGGCAGGGTTTTTAGGAAGTTAACCCATAAAGGCATTTAAAATGAGTTTCTCCACCGTGCTCTGTCCCCGTCTAGGGCAGCTCTTTGTGCGTGGCAGTGGGGAAAGCAGGGAAAGGGCAACCATCAGGGGCAGAGCGGGCAAGTCCTTGCCCAAAAAGGAGTAACTCATCAGCATTTCGCCCCCTGAGCGACCAGCTGCGAGCGCTGCCGCAGAGCAGTCACCCTCGACTTAGGAAAAACATCATGAAATGCTGATCAGTCGCTGCATTGTTAATAACGTGATTAAAAGGAGGTTTATTTTGACCGTATCCCGTTCTTAAAAGCAAAATGGAAACGGCAGAAATGCCATTTAGAAAATGAGATGTTGTTGTCTGTTCTAATTTTCATTACATTCTGTGCTTCTGCTCCCCTACAGCAGTAGTTGCACAGGTTAATTAACACGTGTGGCATGAAAATTAAAGTCCTTAAATTTTATTTTTTCAGTTGAGTTCTCTCCTCTTCTCTTCCAGAACAAATAGCAGTGCTCTTTCTTCCTTTATTATAATCTCAGTATTTTATAGGCCTCTTTTATGTGCCTCTTGTTTTTGTCCCTTTGTACAGTTTTCTCAGAATTTCTGGGGTTTTTTATTAAAGCCTCTTTCTTTCCTCTCTCTAGTGCTTTTCAGTACTCTCCTGGGCCTATCTTAAATAAAGTGCACAGTGTTTCAGATAAGTATAAACCCCCAATTAAAAAAAGTTACATTATTGTATTTTTCAGACCGTTCCCAATTTTCTCTTTGCTCCTGCCCTAGTACTTTGTCTGAGGGTTTTGTTAACTCTTGGAAAAAGCGCTACCGAATTACAGAGTTGACGTTATCCCCTGCCCTGAGCCCCATCGGAATATTTCCCTTCCCATACGATACGGCTACAGAGGATTCGCACGTGTGTTTAATAAATTTTCCTTGCTCATTTTGCTGGCACAGGGGCATGACTTGCCAGTCCAAAATTGCTAAGCTCCTTTTCAAGCCTTTTGTTTAGAAAAGAGGTTTGCCAGAAAACAGTGTTTTGCCTTGCCCAGGAATCCTTTGATTCTAAGGCAAATTCCACATGGTATAGGAAGGAGTCCTTCATGATATCTGGCAAAATTGATATAAAACCTATATGTAAAAGCTGTTGCATTTCGTGTAAAATACCTTACTCAGACCAATGAAAGTTGAGCAGCTCCTCAAATAGTTTAGTTGGAAAGCAGGTTGGCTTGGCCACCAGCAGTGGGATGCCAGAGCTCAACGTCTGTGGCGGAGTCTGTATATTCTGCGCGGAGATATTGAGGAGGAGATGGGTTGGCTCTCGGCCACATCAACAGATTGCTCCTCTTTTGCAGGCTGAAGTCATGTCTGAAATAAATACACGCACTCGCTGCTGCGCATCCTGCACGGAGCAGCCAAGGAGCCGACCGGAGACAAACATTTTTGGCTGGAAATTTCTGATAGCGTCTTGTGGAGATGGGTTTAAAGCTCCGGGGCAAATTATTCTCCTTCTATTAGAATGTCGTTAGTGACTGCAGCCTTTCATGTGCCTGTAGCTTTGATGTGACTATACAGCTGTCATCAAGTGTTTTAATACATCCGATCCTTTAGTTGAGATACTTATGGACTTAAAATATGCTTATTTACTCGTGTTGAGTGTCTGGCTGTACCTTAAACTTCAGGTATAGGGTACCATACCTTTAGGACAGGAGGAAACAGCCTCAAGTTGCATCACAGGAGGTTTACACTGGATATTAGGAAGAATTTCTTTCTACAAGGGTTGTCAAGCATTGGAACAGGCTGCCCAGGGTAAAGATTGAGTTGCCATCCTTGAAGAGATTTAAGAGACATGTAGATCTGGTGCTGAGGGACATGGGTTAGTGATAGACTTGGCAGTGCTGGGTTGAACTTGATGGTCTGAAAGGTCTCTTCCAGCCCAAACGATCCTCTGATTTAACGTCTGGATCAAATATTCGCAGGTGTTGAGAAAGAGAACTAAGCAGCAGAGTTTCTCTCCTGACTTTGTATTTCTCTCTCTGCCTCAGCTCCGAGCTGTTTGCTTAGAGTTTGACATCTCCTCCATCAAAAGTCCTGTTTCACAGACCTGGGAGTCGCTGATTGCTGGCGGGGAACATGCTCAGAGATGTTCCCGGGCTCGACGCGGGGGGTCCCTGGTGCTCCTGTTCCTTTATCTATAAAACCAGCAGCGAAAGGCTGGGGCTGGGGGTGGCTCGCACAGTCTGCCAGTGTAATTAAGAAGATCAACTATGCCAGTTTTCTGACTCCCCTCTGCTCGTGTTAGGAACAATAGCGCTAAATGATGATTGTAATTCATTACAAATGCACCCTAATTAAATTACCCATCAGTGGCTGCGAGATTAATGATACCAACCCGGGTTAGAACATGATTAAAGTTAGGCTCGTCACATTTTTCAGTTACTATATGGAAGTTCACAGAGGGAAGGGATGGGGCAGGGTGCGAGGTGTGATTAGATGATGCTCTGAAGGCAGCTGGGGCAGCCAAAGGCTGCTGCTGGCAGCATTCCTTCAACTCTGCTGGTGAAAAACACTCTGCTGGTGAAAAACCCTCTCCAGGTTCTCTGTGGGTCTGTCCGTGGGTGTGTGGGGCCGTAGCCTTGTCATTGGAGGTTGTTAATCCCTTTGTAAGATGGGCAGGGAGCCTGGCACAGCAAGGCACCAAGACTGCATCTCCAAACTTAGGCTTAACTCTTTGAGTTTCATTGCTGACTTGTCTTGCCTTTCTTCTGTTTTTATCTGTGTATTTCTGCGTGCAGAATAGCATCCGCTCTTTCTTAAAAATGCCTATAAAATAATAGGGAAAGACCACAGTTGACACAAGAAATAGTATCAAATACAGCATCAGCCTCTTTGCTCTTCCTTAGAGAAGTTTTACGCTGCAAATGCTTTTTGACAGCAAATATTTACAAGAAGGAGACAACCCAACGACACATCCTTACCTCCAGTGAAAGAGAAGTGCAAAATTCAGGACGTTTTGTGAAAAGAGATAAAAACAAGGCTCCAACTTACCTGACTGTGAAGCATTGGGGATTTTGCCTTCTCCACTGCTGGAGAAAGAGGCTCCGGAGGTGTTCCTGGGGCCCAGGTGAGGGTGAGGACCGATGGGTGGGATGTGTTCAAGCAGATGAGAAGGAAAAAAGGGATGCCTCGGCAGAAGGACTGTCTCTGTGAGCACCCTAGGACAGATTGGCTGTGCTTGGCATCGGCTCTTCTGTCATTATCCAGCAAATAAGCAAGGAGGAACTTTTACAAAGCAATTTCATTTTCCAATATTGTGCATCCTGTCCTTAAATGCCTTCGCTGACTGGATTGCCGGGGCCAGGCCAGAAACGGGCATTGTTTATCAGTCGGGGCTGGGCTCTTAATAGATCTTCTCAGACTCTTTGAGAAGCAGATCTTGGACTCTCCGAGTAGAAATAAATTGAGCAGTGTGGTCGATGTGCCCTTTATACCAGTGGAATGGAGCTCATTAAAACATTGTACACAAAAGCTTAGGGCTGGAGCGGCAGAAACAAATGAAGTTCCTGGAAATGAGAATAAACCGGGGCTGGGAGGAAGTAGGTGGATGTCTCAGAAGGGAGGCTTCTTTGTCTTCGCTGCTGTGCCCTGGCCAATTGTCCCCTTTGCTGGCTGCCTGGTTGGGCCGGGGCTTGTGAAGCAGAGGAAGGTGCAGGAGCTGGTCCAGCAGGTGGTGGGAGATGAGACAGTCCATCCTCTCCCATTCTGCGGAGTCTTCGGCAGCGTTGTGGCAGGCAGATGGCAGTTATTAGCTGTGCAAACTTAATTAGCTCACATCAAAGTTACTGGAAGATGTTTCTCTAGGGAATAGATGGTTACCAAGAGGTTCAAACCCTGCTTGGAGAAAGGGAGATATTAATATTGAATGTAGCCATCTTTGGGTTTGGATGACCTTGCTTCTGTTGATAAAATGATGCATTTTCCAGGTTTTTGCATGTTCTCTTCAGCAGTGCTGTTGCTCGTAATATTGAAACGATTTCCCTCGAGGAGGGTAGGGACGAATAACCTCAAAGAGTTTTCCTCCATAAAATTGTCTGCCAAAGCCATCTCCCACTACGCCGGAGCTGCAGCGCCCCTGTTTTAGAGGCAGAGATAAATAGGGCAGCAGCAAGCACTCGTTCCACAGGCATCAGTGGATCCAGGAGAGAGCGGAATAGGGATTGCTGTTCGCCAGATTTCCAGATTCTGCACAAATTAGTGTGGGGATCCTCTCCGTGCCGGCAGCCTGATGCTGGCTGTCAGATCAGTGGATGCCTCTCAGGTGGACCCGGCGCGGTCTGTCGACTCCGGGAAGGTGGAGGCATCGCCTGCGGTGCTCCATGTCCTGGTCACATCTCGGCTTTCTCTCGGAAAGTTCAGAGTCGCATCCCACAGCCCATGAGCCTGTAAATACCTGTGCGAAGGAGGGCAACCACCTTGGCCATCAGAGGGTCCTCACCCACAAGTTTTGGATAACGCAGGCAGGTTCTAGGGCTAACATCAGAGTTTTGTGGCCTAGTTCTTTCTCTCTGGAGGGTTTTCTGACCTGGCTACATAGCCTTGAAGCTGCATATTGCTCTGCTTGTTATTGCCTTTCAAAGCTAAATGTGTTTTTCCTCTTTTTTTTTTTCCTTTTTTTTTTTAAATTGGCAAGTGTTTAGAAATGTTTTTATTTAGGATACAACCCTTTTTGTCTTTCTGGTTTTGCCTTTCCCAGCCAGCAGATGCAGTGGTCAGGATTCAGGGCAATATCTGACTCACATGGGCAGGTGCTGAGATTTTCTTGTATAATTGAGTCTACGAAAGGGGAGTTTTCCTCTAGGCACCATGGAGAAATAGCTCTGCTGGTGGCATTGTCACTGGGGGGGTTGGTGGGGAGGAGATGTCCTTTAACTGAGGAGATGGGGTGCAACTGGGGAGTTTCAATGGTGCTGTAGATCAGTGGTTTGGATCCAGCCTGGGCAGATAGAGACAAGAAGCCATTAAGTCCTGCCATGTGAAATGAGTTCGGGTTTAGTCCAGTTCTCTGTGGAAAAGCTGTTTGCAGAAAGCAACCAAGGTATCTGGCATGGACAGGCACCCAAACCAGCCATCTCAGCATGGGGCACAGTTGCAAAGACGTGATGGAGACCAAGCTGCAGTTACGCAAATTCTGGGTCAGGGCTTTTGCTGTAATCTACTACCTTGGTGCATCTTGCACCTTCTCTGTGGTGAATCTCTACCTTCTCAGCTTCCAGGCTTCTGGCTGGTGCTTTGATGCACCCACAAGTTGGAGAGGACAAAAGCTGAGGGGTTTTGAGCCCACGGTGTGGTACTGAGCCTGTCTTTGGGGAAAAATGAAGTGCATGTTGATTTGTAGTCATGTCCTTATACCTCTTAAAGGCTGCCTCCTGCACCAGAATGGCTCTGGGACCAGCTCCCCTTGGCTGCCTTTCTCAAAAGCAGAAGCTGAGGTAGATTGAAGCCAGCTCCATTGCCTGGATGAGGTCTCTTATTGACCTCAGCGCAGCCAGGGCTCTACAGCCTTGCAAAGAGGTCGCTGCTTCGTTCAAACACTGTAGCTGTGAGCAGGAGATGTCCGGTGGCCCCCAAGAGCTGGGCAGCACCTTGTGAGGACTGAGTCTTTCGAAGTCTCTCCGATGTAGAGATGTTTCTTTCGGAATAAATAAGTACATTTCTGATTCAAATGATGCATAATTCAGGCTGATTAGTAATCTGAGGTCACAGCAACACGTGGCGTTGCCTTGCTGTTTCCAGAGACTGAGCTGATCTCTCCAGGTCAGAACTGAAGCAGTTTCCTTCGGAGCAGCGTTTGGAGGAACCAAGGAGGATGTGAGTGTGTAGATGGTGCTCCGTCCCCACTGTACGTGCCTGTGGTCCTGCCCACTCAGGAGGGAAGTTTCTTGGTTACGTAGCTGGTGATCGGAGTGGTCAGCAGATGGGCCCCAAGTTCAGCCTGATTAGTCCTGTTCCATCAGCCAGGCTAAGGCAAAGTTCCTTTCTGTCTCATCCCATATGGTGGCTCCTGCTGTCACGGTTCTTCTGGGAAAAGCTCTGAGCAGCCTACTGGTCTCGAGTCCAGCCCCCGTTTTCTTCTCACCAAGTAAAAGAGAGCGCTGGAAACACTAGTATTTCTGTCAAGTTGGTGGTTGCACCCCAGGAGAGATGTTTGACACCTGGTACTACTGATAGGTGGGAGCTGGCTCTGCTTCATCCTCCGTGGTTGCTCCCTTGTCACAGGTGCCTGGTGGGAATGAACTGCTCCAACGCCCTGCAGATATCTGGGGACCAGGCCCTGCCTCAGGTCTGTGGGCAGAAAGGCGAAATAAATTAATGAAAATGAATTCTGAACAGATGCCTGAACGGTTGTTCAGTGTTTGAGGAAGGAATGGAGAGGCTAAACTGAGGTAATTTGGGTAACTCCAACTTGTTCTTCATGTTTTCTGTTGGAAACTGTCACTTAGGATTAATCCTTTCTATGTAATGTAGATTCTTACAGTTTTCTCAACCATGGCGACAAGCTGAGGAACTTGTTTGGTAAAATTGTGTGGTGTGGGTTGCCAGCAGCACAACTTGTTCTTGGGGAAGGCCAGAAGAGTGCCTGGAGCTGGTGTATCCCTCTCTGTAGGGATGCAGGGAGAAGGGATGCAGAATTGAAGGGCTCTAGATTCAGGACTTTTGTGATGACTGGCTGTGATCCACGTGGGTGACGCACACAAAGCTTCTGGACGGCATCCCTGTAACGTCTTTTACCCCAAGAGCACCATAAACACCTCCTGATATGGCCAGCCCTGGTGGTGGTGTGCCCATCTCGCAATCTTCATCATTTCTGGGTTGTTCTCTCTACACTGGGTATCTCCTCACGTTCTCTTCTTGTGCTCTGGCGTGTCGAAATGGAGAAGGTCTTCTCGTGATGCTCAAATGCTCCAATTAATCACCTGTGGCAGTCTGTGCCTCTGATTAGTTTGGAAATGCAGAAAAATGCCGAGGGGATGGCACAGTCTGTTGAGGTGGAGCGTGTCCGAGTCTGCTGAAGAGGAACTGGCTCAACCGTAGCTGGTTTTGTTTGTCTTCACAGTTGTTATCGTACATTCTTTGTGATCACATAAATGAGATCTGAGTAGGTCCAATTTCTGTTTTTTCCCCCCTCCTCTATGATTCTGGGCTTATTAGCCCTGACAGTTATTTATTTGTCCTTAGTTGTGGGCTGAGGCAGCTTCATGGAGAAAGTGGGAAGCATGTCTTTTCTAATTAGACCACAGTCTGTTGTCTGTCTGCCTTATGGGCAGGACACAGCGTGCTGAGTTTATAATAGCAGGAAGCCCTGGATGCAGGAGGTCACACTGGACTTGTTTCTAAGAGGCGTTACAGCACCAACTCACAACATCGGTGTTCCTGGGACTAAGCAGGAAACAGAACCTGTGGACTTTGTTCTCCTCTTATTCCCCACAGTGACCTATTTAAATTATGGTGGGTCATGATGAGGTACGGTAGGACCTGAGAGCATCCAGCCATGCCCGGGCAGACCTCAAGCTGGTTTTGCAGGAACTTCTCCCAGCTTTCTTCCCCTGTCTCCTGGCAAGGAGCCGGGACACACGTAGCACCCCAGCCCTGGCAGGAGCCGTTCTCAGAAGCATTGCAGCCACTAATGAGGAAGAAACACTGGCTTCGTGGAAGCTCACACCTTTTCTTTTCCCAGCATGAATCCCCCCTGTGGAGTGTGTGTTATGTCACAATTATGAGACTGGTGGCTTTATATAGCCTCGTAGCTTGTATAAAAAGTGAAAGCTGCTGTGTCTTGCTCTTTGAATTCGGTGGAATAATCTCCTTGCATCTTCCTTGACAGCAGCAGGCAGGAAAGGTAACTGGTGCGGAGCAGCTCCCGGTTCTTCGCAGCCGGCAATGAAGGAGTGAAGTTTGTTCTTGTTCCACCAGGGAAACCGGGATGGGGAGGCAGTTGTCAGAAGCACATCACCACTCTTCTTCCTCCTCCAGGTTTGGCTGAGGACGGGGTGCTCGGCAGAGCGCTCAGCCGTGCCTTTTTCATTTGCCCCCGATTTTAGTGACGGGGACTGTAACAAGTCAGGTTCATTACCGAACCTTGCAATTCAAGATAACTCTTTAAATAGCAACTTTCCTCATTCTTCAGTCGCTGGCTCGACGCCCAGGGAAAATAGTGGGTTGAGAATATGAAGCAACAACTTTTCTTTTTCCTGTAATAGTGCTTTCAAACTGTATGTCTGTTTAGAAACATTAATCATTGTAACTACGGGGTAAAAATCTCCTGCCTGTCTTTAATCTTACCTGTGCAATGAGATGGCAAGAGTGAGCTGTTGCTCTCTATGGCTGATTAAGGAGAGTAAAGCTTCAGATAGTTGACTTTTCCCCCCCCCCCCTCAATTTGCTTTTCCATCACTTCAAATTAGAGATGTTTTTAGCCCTTCTGTTGCAAACTCTTCTTGTACCGTGATCTTTTCTGCTGTCGCAAGCCGTGCAGGGCCAGGCTGGGTTAGCCCTGTTTTGGAAAACCTCGGGTAAAGGTTAGTCAGAAGGTTTAGCATTAAAAAACACCCTTGTCTGAGGCAGCCAGGGGCGCAGCCTGCTGCCAAGAGGCGTTGCATCGCCTGAGGGTCTGCCCTGCGGAGGAGACACAGAACTGCTTGTAGCTTTTCATTTCTTATGGCGTTTTTAAGAGAGTAAGGGTAATTCTTGACAAATATTAATGTAATTACGTTGTACCTATTGAAAGGTCCCCACCCCCACAAGTTTAACGAAATGTGGTTGGTATTTATATCTCCTCCCCAGCCTGTGCTGGCGTTGGTAGGTGGTGTTAAACAGGGGCAGCGTGATTAATAGCGAAAGTGATACTTCAAAGTGTTTCCCAGACAATAACTAACTAATCCAGTTTGGTGCTTGTGAGGGGAGAGAGATCCCACGGTATTATTTGTAGCATTTTAAGTTTGTAAATCCCTCCAGAATCTCTGAGAGGCAAAAGAAATCCCATACGCATGATAATTACGTTATAAAATGGTACAAGATGCCAGCCAGCCTTCCTACATGGCTTGGATGTTGCCTCCTGCGTGCCAGATGTTCTCGTTAAGGAGGGATGCGTGGACGTGCAGGGGTGGAGGTTTCTCCCATTGGGCAGAAGGCACAAGGCGGCTCGTGGGCCGTTTCTATGGCTGGTCTCCTTGACTAGAGGGTGGAAGGCCACCGGGTGCGGTGGATCACCTGAGGAGCACCTAGTCCTGGTTTCAGATGGAGGGTTACATGGATGATTGGGCAAACACAAATGGTTTTGACTGGTGCAAGAACTTGCTCCTTGATGAGTGTTCTCATCAACTAGATACGTGGGAGATGGAATCCTTCGCCACGTGTTCTTGTGCTGTTCTTCGGTGCAGTTGGGGACATGTTCTCTTTCATCGGCCCGAATTCCTACCAAAGAGCCAATACATCTGAGCCGTATGTGTCATCTTCATTAAACTTTGACTGCTCCTTGTGCCCATTTTTGCAATAACTGCTTCCGTATCCATTCCCTCAGAAACCTGTAGTATCTACTGAGGAAAGTTTCTGAGGGACAGGAGGAGTTCTCAGCTCTTTCTTGAGGCCATGTCTCATTTCTCAGAAGAGCTGTCTGGGACAACCTCTGTTTTCTGCAAGCTCCCTCCTGCTCTCTGCCATTTCAGGGTCCCCCCATACGTGATCCCATCTCCTTTTCCCCCCTTGGTGCTTCAGCTCATGGCTGCTCAGTATCTCATCATCTTCTGACAGCCCCAGCATGGATTCTTTTGGATTTTCTTCCCTGCTTTGTTGTTAGCGAAGGAATTAAGCACAGCAGGTTGTTGTCCTTTATTGCTGGCTCTGTTTAAACAATCTGCAGGAAGAACCCCCCTGCAAATACTGCTGTCCCTCTTGCCACCTCCTCCTCCCCATGGCTTTAGCTGTCAATAAGCTCTGGATAAAACCCCAAGGGTAAGTGACAGCCACCAAGCGAGTGCAGGAAGGCAGAGGTGGGAAGGGAAACCCACTGAATAAAGACAATGGTTTTCAGAGGAGTGGAGGGAAGGGCAGAGTGAGCACGTAGAGGAGGAAAAGAACAGAAAGCCGGTGGTAGGAGCCGGGCAAAGCAGCCAGGGTGAATAAACAGCCAGACGGCGCGTTTCACGAGCGCCTCGGATTTGTTCCTCTCCTCTGAGCGGTTTAGCTGAGGCCCGCCATTTGAAAATAAACTTTCCTTTTGTTTTTCGAAACAGCCCAGTGCCCCGGGAGAGCATCAAATAGCTTCGGTTTCAAATCGAAATGAGATTGCGGTGGTTGTGTTGTCATCGTACCCGTTCCGCTGCTGTGGTCTTTGGGAGGAGGAGGAGGCGTCTTTGGGGAGCGGGTCCAGCCAGGCTGGTTGCTATGGCAAAGTCTCTGCTGGTGCCTGCTCTCCGCCTGTAATTGCTATTCAGCAGCTGTTTCCAGTGGTCGTCTGGAGGAACTTGCACAAGTTACGGGCGTGAAAATCCCTCCCCGTGCGTTGGCCTTGGCTGGAACCGAGCTTTGATGGGAGAGACGTATCTGCTTCTAAACTCACCAGTAATTAGGCTGGTTTGAGGGTACTTTGCTGAAAGTTAAGGCTTTGGGGCTGGGAAGCGAGGGTGGAGGGGGAAGTGGCAACTTTGAAATCAATATTGCAAATGCAATGCAAAAGAGTGTAATTAGCATGTTTTGCAGGCCCTATTAATTCCTCTGAAATGCTGTTTATTAGGCAGAAGAACTTGGGAGCCCATCAGTGGATTAAACAGGTTCTGTAATGAAATGTAAATGGTGTAATTGGGCTTGTTCTGAAAGTATTTATTCTTCACCTGTGACCCGCTTGATTGCGGTTTGACAACACGAAGGAGTGTGCATCTCTTCGTTAATGACAGCTAATTCCCTGGAGCTAATGGAGTGGGACGCCCAGGCGCATGGCGCTGGGAACGGCAGGTCGTGCCTGGAGCTCCGCAGTGATTGGCACCAATCCGAGCACAATGTAACTTTAATTACAGTAATTCCAAATCTAAAGCAAGCATTTAGCTGCTGGAGAGAGGCTCTTCATTTTGCAAATAGATGCCACAGAATGGGCTGACCTTTTATTAGACAAATATTGGGATGGGTGGGAACGCTGTCCTCCAAGGCACAGGTAACATTATTGGCTCCCATTAGCTCAGTGAAAATCCCGGAGGCCCGTTCTCCCTGCCAGGTTAACCATATGGATTTCTTTCAACCGGCAACGTCATGGAGCCGGGAGGGAGATGTGGTGCTGTATGTTATTTAAATGCCGCCTTTGCATCAAGGCATGAAATTCATCTGCCGCTCCTCTGCCTTATGCGTGTGCTTTTGTTGGTGTAGAGCGCTGGGATTGTCGTCGTTGTTGTTTTCCCATCCTACAAACCCTCTTTATCCAAACCGCGGTGCTAAATATCCCCAGGTGCACGGGAAAGGTCTCCCTGCTGTCTTGGTGCAAGAGAGCTAAATACTTGGGTTTATCTGGATTTATGGTATCCTGCATTAAGTGCTCTCTCTTCCATAGGGTTGAGATGTGTGTAGCCTCCCTTCACCCATACTGGAGAGGACCTTCCAGTGTCCTCCAGGAGCAGAGGAGGGTGTACTGGGAGGGGGGACTGCGGAGCACACACCAGCAGGGACCAGCAACCCCCCCAAGCTCTTCCCAAATTCCGACCTTGCCTCCTGTCAGCTCAGTCTCTCCCTTAAGCAGGAGTCTTGTTAGAATTGAAACGAACCCAGGCAGGGAAGCTTTTATCCAGGAAATGTCTGGGTCCGTGTGTATGGATTTGGAGTAGGGCCCCAGGGGAGTGCTGTGGGCTGTCATCTTTAAGGTTTGGAGCAGAAGCAGTACGATGCCTTTCTTTTCTGTTTCATTATTCTTCTTCCTCTGCCTCTCTCCATCTCCGAGCTGAGAGGCAGGAGTGGCGCCGTGGTCACAGGTCTCTTTACATCACCGACCTGGGGCTTGTCCCCTGGGTCAGGATGTGCTGCTGGTGGTGCCGGTGGAGAGGGCAGGGAGGGAGGCAGCTCCACGCAGAGCAGAGGAGAGCATGGTCCATGGGCATTTGGCTGCCTGAAGGAATGGATGAGAGTCCCTGGGCGGGGAATGCATAAAGGATGTTAGAGAGAACTAGAAAGGATGGGGGTTTGATGCTGCTGTGGAGTGGTGGCCAACGGGAGGCAGTTGTCTGAAACCGGTCCAGCAAAGAGATGGGAACGGTGGCAAACAGGGAGAGCATCTTTGTGAGGCCGGGCACGTTGCTCCCTCCCAGCAGATGGCTTTCCATGCACATTGCCTAATCCCTGCAGAAATAACACCTTCTCTGGATGAGCTCATGCTCCTGTCGATGTATAGCATCTTTTTGGGCTGGATTTGTGCTTTGGGGAGAGTCAGTCCACGGGCAGGCACCCAGAGCAGAGGCAGAGCAGCCTCTGCTGCTTTAGGAAGAACTTCTTTGCTGTGAGGGTGGTGAGAGCCTGGCCCAGGTTGCCCAGAGAAGCTGTGGCTGCCTCCTGAACACTCCCTGGAGGGGTTCAAGGCCAGATTGGAGGGGGCTTGGAGCAACCTGGTCTAATGGGAGGTGTCCCTGCCCAGGGCAGGGAGTTGGAACAGGATGATCTTTAAGGTCCCTTCCAACCCAAACCATTCTATGATTCTCTGCGGGTTTTGCTGGTGTTAAATCCATCCTATTGCCCAGCTTCTCATCTGGTCGGTGCAGCTCTCACGGGAATCTTGCTGGGAAGTGATTTACGGGGGGGATCGTGTTAACATTGCAAAGAGGAGATTTCCTTGGCAAAAAAAAAAAAGCAATACTAATTCTGGTCATTGTTAGAAAAGTCAAAAGCCTTCAGGTTTACCTACTTCTTTTTCCTGGCCTTTGCTAATGTGCCAGTCTGTATCCTAGTGATGTTTCCTCCTGCTCCTGAACCTTCAAGGCTGGGTGGCCTCTCGGCCCTCTCTGCTGGGTCCACTCTCCACCAGCAGTCGCCAAAGCCTTCAGTGCGCAAAGTATTTTCTGAAACAGCTTTTAACAGACAGCCCTAGACCCCAGGCAAAAACAGGACAGATTGCATGTGGCCTGTAATGCTGACAATATACCCAAAATAGAAATATTGTCCATTTCTGCTATAGAAGCCCGATTTTTGGAGTTATTTAATCTTGCGGCTTCCAGATGCGTGCTTCTGGCTGCTGTAGAGCCCAATCTGGCTTTCTAAATTCAGATGCTTTTCTTTTTAGCACATACAGAGATTGCATTTACCTGAACTATCGGTCTAAACGTTGGAAGGGTACAGATGACTGGCGTAGATGATAGAGTTGCCTAAGAGACAATCATAAATGTTGATTTTCTCGGTGACAGCGTTGCCTTCCCGAGCATAGCTGGGCTCCAGACCAGGTGTGGGCAGCCCAGGAGCTCTCCTGTCGTGTTTTACTGCAGAGTGAAGCAGGGCTGCCCAAAGCCACCACCTCCCTTCCATCTGTGGCCTTTCTCTGAGCCTGGAAATCTCATGATGTAACCTGTGGAAGCTGCTTCCAGTCCACAGATATACAAATGTCTCCTGGTAGAGGTATGAACACTGTCTGGTGGATGTAAACCTACAGTGACAACAGGTTTGCTTTTCTTACTTACCTCATCTTAAATCTTTGTACGTTGTCTGTTGACCTATAGATTGAAGACCGCCGCTCCATGTAAAATAGAGATAAATGCTGTTGAGTTTCTTCTGAGGCACCTTCAACACATAAGTTTAAAAAATGCTTGAGAGCTTCAAACTGAGTCCTTGTTTTTGTGGAGGCAAAAGTGTGGATTGCTCTCTGGAGAAGGCTGTGCCAGTTCAATAGTTTTCTAGCTGGGTTTACTCCTCTTATGTTTGGGACATGGGAAATACGGGATATAGCATGGCTCTGCAGCAGTTGGATGAGAACTGCCAAATTTTGATGTCAACATGAAGCAGGCAGAGGAAAGGCAGGATGGGCAAGTTCTAGCCTTGCATGGGGAACCAGAAGAATATTGGACATTGTTAGCCTGGCCAAGTGCCTCAAGCCTCAAGGAGAGCTTGGAGGAGGCTTCAGGTGCCTTATCCTTCTCATCTCTCCACCTATTTCTCCTTAGAGTCCATACAGCCACTGCCTCTTTTTTCCCTTCTGTCTCCCATTTTGCATCCAGGTCAAGGGACCATCTGATTCCATGTTTTACACACATATAAAAAGCTGTATAAAATAGCTTTGTGAGTAGTGAGGAGCAGCTGAGTGTTCTATCTCTGCAAGCCCATCCTGCACATCCTCTCCACCCCATTCATCTCCTTTTAAGGGTTTATTTTTTATTATTATCAGCCTGAAGGCTTTTCAAGGAAGGGATTCTGCCTCTTGTCATACCCCCAAAAATACCTGTTGCGTTTTGGGCACTAAATAAATAATAAGTAATGACTATACGGGAAAACTGTTGGCTGGATGAATGCTGCTATAAACAAACCAGGCTTTTGGCTGGGGAAAGGCAGCAGGTTCCTGGGGCGGTCTGTGCTGGGGGTGAGTGGCAGCTCCCGGTCATTAATACAGGACTTTGATCTCTGAAGTAAGAGATTATTCCCCCGTGGCCCTTTGGCGTGAGGAACCGGTGATAGACTGACAGCAGTAAAACACGGCCTTTTGAGAGCCTCCTCCAGCGTTTTAGTGAGATTAGATCTCCGAGAGGGGCCGTTAGAAAGGAAGAAATGATGGAACGGTGGGTTATGTGACCGCTGTGACTCATTAATATAACAAAATTTATGTCCAGAGCACTCTTACAACTGGTCCGAACCAACTCCTAGGAGCTGATTCCTTTCTTCTCCCGGTGCTGCTATTGCCTAAAGGCCTCCCTGGGAGATGCGATGCCTCTTTTAACAGCCTCCTGCATTTACTCTGACTCTCTGGGCTCGGTTCACGGAGGTTTGGCTGTGCCACCAGCGTGGATATCACGTTTGTTCTGCACCAGGGACAGTCTCTGTCTCTGCAGCCTCCTCTGTGAGCAGTGGCTTCGTGGCACGACAGCCAGCTACGAAACCTGGTTGCACAGATTCGTGTGTCTGGCAGTCTCTGGTCTCGCTGGGGCTGGGCTTTGGGCTTTTTCCCAGCTTGTCTTTGTGAAATTCTCAGAGCATCGAGAACACAGTTGCTGGGAGGTGATGATGGAGAAGCTCGTTTTATTGAATTTCAACCCCTGTACCAATAAATCATAACCCAAACTGATGGGGAAGATTGTCTTTTGCCAGGGTTGGTGCTGCCAGAGGACAAGTCAATAGAGACCAGAATTTTTCACTCTGAGGTCCCCAGGCCAGGTCTGGGTCCTGGCCAGAAGTGACAGAAAATCATTGACACTGAGCGGTAGATTTTCTCTCCAGGAAGGGTTTTTGCCCTTTATCTAGTTTGTATTAAACAGCAGGTACATGAACTAAACAGAAACCATCGCAGCTTTGCCTCCTGCTGTCAGTGGCTTAGGATCCACCACGCTAATTTCTGTTATCTGAAGAGGAGGGGACTTGAGCCTACTTGATCCATGGGACACTGGGGCCTGTCAGCCCTTATGGCTCCTCCTGCCTTGCCACGCTTCTTCTGGGGATAGCTTCTTCATTCTTTCTGCTCACCATTAGTTCCTTCCCATCAGCACTAAATTCACTTCTGATTTAGCTACTCAAGTAGACCAGGAGGAAGCGGTGTCTGTGCTGAGCGTTAGGGTTGTTGCTGCTGTTGGGACAAATGGGAGGATTGTTGTGGTTTTTTCTAAATTATATCATCTAGTGTCTACTGGCAAGTTGTTTCCCCCCCTGCTTTTCTTATTCTAAGGTGACCCCAGTTTTTTCTCCCAGGTTTGTGTCGTTCCCAGAAAATAGGTCAGGATAACAGGGAAATAGGGTGAGCTCTCCCCAGCCCCCTCAGCGTGACTACTGTCTCCTGCAGTTTTCTCCTTCAGTGCTATGAGGTGGATCCTCCTCCTTCCCATCTACAACTCATTCATCAGGGGTGTGATGCCATTAAATGACCAAGCATCTCTTGAGTTGTAGATAGTTGTGCATTTCCCAGTTAGTGGATTTCTCTTGCTGCTCCTCTCCCGAGATGGTGATGCTCTCCGCTCCCCCACCAGGTCTCTCCCATGGCATCATACAATCATAGAATGGTTAGAGTTGGAAGGGACCTTAAAGATCATTGAGTTCCAACCCCCTGCCCTGGGCAGGGACACCTCCCACCAGACCAGGTTGCTCCAAGCCCCCTCCGACCTGGCCTTGAACCCCTCCAGGGATGGGGCAGCCACAGCTTCTCTGGGCAACCTTGGCCAGGCTCTCACCACCCTCACACCAAAGAAGTTCTTCCTAGTATCTCATATAAATCTCCCCTCTTTCAGTTTAAAACCACTACTCCTCGTCCTATCACTCCACTCCCTCATAAAGAGTCCCTCCCCATCTCTCCTGTAGTCCCTTTAGATACTGTAAGGCTTGGTCACAACTGACAACCACACTGGTTGGCACCAGCACAACAAAGCCACCGTCACCACTCAATTTAAAGCAAATCAAAATGCATCTGCAGCAGCCCCTCCAGTTCACAGAGAGGAAACGATTAATGATGAATGAAGCCAACCAGTGGTTAGCACAACTCGGAACGAGATGCTTCTTGAGAGGGAACACTCCTGTGACCGCGAAGCGGTGCGGGCATGGGAGGAATCGGTCTCGAGGCGACAGCACAGCTGTTCCCACCTCCCTTTCCCCGCGAGTGACTCACAGGGACATGATACTGCCCGGAGATCCCACGGGTAGCAAAGCGGTTTTGCCCTGGAGTTGTGCTGCTTGGTGTTTGTGCTCACAGCGATGCTCGGAGGAGAGATCCCTTCACATCGAAACCAGCGAGAAGCACGGCCAGGGCTGAGCAGTTGGGACGGGAAGCTTGGAAAGGGGCAGAGGACCTGCTGGGGCTGGGTTTGGAGTGTTTCCCTTGGGTGCGTCCGTGTAACCTCACAGCGCTGAGAACACAAACAGCCTCATTGGCAGAGCAGAAAACCAGCTCGTGTTCAGAGCAGGGTTTGGGAAGAGGTATCTTCTGGCACGCAGAAGAGAGCACCAGCCCTCCAAGTCCTCCCACAGAGAAGATGTGAAGCGAGAAGAGGAAAGGAGGGGAGAAAACACTCTTTAGGGTGATTTGGCAAAGAGGAGAGCGGAGAGAAGGCACGTGTGTGAGAGACGTGGGAGAAGAGGGGCGAAGGGATCCAGGAGCTCCCATCAGCGTTAGGGGAGGAGATGACTGCGTAGGTAATTTGCTACGGAGGCAGGAGAGAGCAAAGCAGCCTCAGGAGGAGAGAACAGCTGGCAAAGGGCCTTCAGAGAAGAAGTCAGGTGCCAACTTAGAAAGGAGTCTCTTGAGAAAAAGCAATACCCCTCGTTCTGGGTTTTTAGCAGAATCTCCTGGATTGTCTGTCTGTGCCTCCCCAGTTTTCTGTCTCCACTGAGGTAGCATCAGTGATCTTTGAGAAGATATGCAAATTCAGCTTGAAACCACCTTCCAGGCAGGAAGGGTGACAGAAAGATGTGATGGACAGCATCAAGTACGTGGCACATGCACCTCTATTTTATCACATCAGTATTTTAACCTGTTTTTCTCTGAAAAGAGGGGAAATTCTTGATGGGAAGTCTCTATTTCTCCTGCCTCACCTCAAGATCTAAAACCAGTAAGAGGACAGAGAATTTTCTTCTAATTAACTTAACAAAGAATAGGTTAATAAGTAGCTTGATCATAGTCTGAGTTGCTATATGGGAAGGAGATTTTGGGTAGTGAAGAGCTCTTTAATCTATCGGACAAAAGCATAACAAGATCAAATACAGGAAGTAGAAACCAGGAAAGATTAGAAATAAGGAAATGCTTTTGTTACAACAGGGGTAATTAGCCATTGGAACTATTTATCTCAGCACGTGGGGGATTCACCATCACTTTGAAGTGTCTGAATGAAGATGGGATATTCTTGTACAAGAAATGTTCCAAGTCAGCTGGCAATTATGAGCCCGGTGCAGGAATTGCTTTGCTTAATTCACCAGCTTGTGCTTTTCATCAGTTGAGATTGCGGAGCTCAGAAGAACCAGAAGAATCAGCCAGTTTGTGAACCGATGAGGAACTGCGGATACTGCTGATGAGCAGAGCACCTGATGGCGCAAATATTGGCACCGGGAATTAGTCGAAAAATGCAAAGGGTTCTGTTGAAGTAGGAAAGAGGAATCTGTGGAAGTCTTTACTAATAACTTGGAAATTCTGCTGGAAAGAAAATGGCTTTCGTGTGCTTCAGTAGGAATCAGGCTGCAAACCCACCTTACATCAGAGTTGGCTGGGGGTGATGTACCCTCATCAGCCTCATCGTACCGTGTGTGCGCTGTCACAGGACTGAAAATGTGGTGGCTTTGTTTGTCCCAGCTCGTAGCGTTCATCTTTCAAGCAATTCCCAAACATAATTAATCCACTGCCTGGCATACCTTCCTGGCTCCTTGTTATCATCACTGGTTTTATGGGTAAGGACAGTTGGGGTGGCGCGGAGATTTCATTCAGGCAATTAAGGAAAGCAGTTGTCAGAGCTGGGATTAATACTCCGGGCTCCAGAGCGCCGTCTCATTTTAAAATTACTAATAGAGAGCTAGGAAACATATGTCTGCTGTTGGCCTAAATTTGATCTTCCTTTCTTAAATAAGAATAATAAAAGAGGGAAGGGGGCTGGAGGAACTCAGAAGTACCGAGCGGGCTCCGTCGGGAGGCCTGATGGGGAGCACCAGCGGCTTCCACACTCGTTTGTGTCTCTGGCAGCCTGACCCTGCAGTGAGGATAATCAAGTTGAAAATTAAATCAAATTTCAGATGTTAAACCAGCCTATTAAAGAAGCAATCACATCAAAACATGCATTTTTAAAAAGTTTTTGTTTACTCTGTCATAATTAATTTATTTAGCAAGAAAACTTTTGTTTGTACAAAATACTTGTTAAATGGATCATGAGCGGTTGAGGGAGAGGAGACGCAGCTACATGGAGGCTGTATGTTCCTGAATGTCACCTGAAGTTCCCTGAAGGGCTGGCTGGAGAAGTTTTATGGGGAAGGTCTTTTCCTACCACGAACCAAACATGATGCATCTTCTTTTCGGACGGGATGACTGGAGGCATGATTGCTGTTTGTGGCCTGTCCATTAACCTTAAAAGTGTCTTTGATCAAATAACTTACCGTCTCTTTGCTGTGATTTCCCTTGATGCCTCCCGTTAGAAGAGTGAATAGCTGCTGAGTTGGATGCTTGGCTCTTTGGAAGTTTTCGCTTCCCTGCGTGCTCTCAGCATCAATTGATGGAAAGAGAATGATTTCCTCTGGTTTTCTGCAGCTCAGTGTCCCGGCATTTTGGGATCTTTCCTCTATATTTAGGCAGGTTGGTGTTTATTTTGCCTGTGGCTCATTGAATAGGCCATCATATTTAGCAAGATAATTATTTTTTTTTCTCTCGAGGTTCCTCTTGGAACGTCATTGTTTGAACCTTTGTGAACACCTTTCGGTAATGAAAGAAGGTGGAGCGCAGGTGCGTCTTTCACCTTCTACTGTATGAGATGAGGGTTGCAAGGTTTATTGCATCAGGATGTTCCTGCAAACTTCTTGTGTCCTACTGTTACCACCTCTTAGTTGGACGTTCGTTATTCTCCTAGTCTTGAGACTCCATTCAAGGAATGACAAGTGCAAATCTGAAAAATTAAAGCAATGAGTAGCCTTAATTAAGGGAGCAGCTGCTGAAGAAGCCTCTTAAAAAAAAATAAATATCTTACAGTACAGGAGGACCTGAAGAGGGGCTTGGGCACCAATGGGTGAACAGCTGATAGAGAAGAAAAGGGGTCCCCAACCCAAGTCCAAGGAGGATGATCTGCTGCTTTGCTTTGTCTGTGGTTTGTAGATCCCCAGAACAGCCATAGCCAGGGGACAGTGACACTGTTCTCCTCCACAGGGCCAGGGATGACACAGTGGTGTTGACCTGGAGAACTGCTTCTTCACAGTTTGTGGTGCACAGGGTGGCTGGATCCAGTCTAAGAAGAAATTGGTTGAAATGTGCTGAGTGTCTCAAGAGGTAGAGTTTGCTTTCCATCATCCGGCAGTGGTTAGCTTGTGAGGAAAGGAGGAAATTTGACGTTCGAAGACTTGAATTCCTGATGCTTTTTCCCTCCCCCCACCTCCTTTTTGTTCAGGAATAGATGGGGGCTGGAAGCAGCCGCCGCAAGTTTGCAGTTGCCTGAACTTTTCGTTATTAATTAATCCCATCTTTATTCACACAGCAGTCTCTTTGCCTCAGACCGTGGGTAATAAACACCGATCAAGCAGGCAGCGATGATAAATTATCTATTTAATAATTAACAAATTAGTCCTAACAGATGGAACCAAAACAGAGTTGTCTGTATGTGCACACAGCGCACGGCTTGCCTTCCCCAGTTTGTCACACTGAGGTATGGCCGGAGATTTTGGCACGTCCCCACTGATCTCAGGTTGGTCACCCTCACATGTCCCCACTGATCTCAGGTTGGTCACCCTCACAGGTCCCCACTGATCTCGGGTTGGTCACCCTCACACGTCTCCACTGATCTCAGGTTGGTCACCCTCACACGTCCCCACTGATCTCAGGTTGGTCACCCTCACATGCCACACAGGCTGGTCTTGAGTTTATCTCTGGGTCTGCTATGGCTACTTCTATATCTGGTGTTCTCCATGTGCCAGCAATGAAAGTGCAAGAGGCAAAGCAAGGAGATGCCATGGAGGAAGAGTGTGATGGAGAAGAGGGGGATCCCGGCTTTTTAGCACTAGTTAGGATTCAGGAGCATCCCCACCAAAGGATCAGCTTGTCCATTGTGATCTGTTATGTTGAATTAATAGAGATTATAGTCCCTGTAATTCTCTCTGCTATTATCTAGCAAAGAATAAAAAGTCAATGCACCGCTGAGTTAAATAAACATGAGGCACTACAGTCATATGAGCATAGTATCCTGTGAGCTAACTGTGCATATATTATTCATCTCCAGTTATTATTCATGACCTTTCCCTCACACCGTCATGGCTCCATCACTTGTGAATTTATAAGTTCATTAATAATGAGTGGGAATTAATAATGTATTTTCATTATATCCATCGGGTATATTTACAGCATTCATAATGCATTCAAATAACTGATTCGAGGTGTAAAAATAAAACCACAGCTCTTCCATGGGCCCTCACCTTTTTGATTTTGAAGAGTTACTATTTTTGTTAATAATCCTTCCTGCTTCCATTGCCGTGTGGCCATGCTGTGTAATAGCCTGCCATCTGCCACCATCATGCTTAAAAAGGCTCGAATCAAGGCAGGAAATACCGTTATTGTGTGAGATTAGAAGAAGATGATCCACAAATTAATCATCATTGAAAGCGGCACCAAAATTCGGAGAGCGTGGGAAAGGTTGGAAGTTCAGCTGTTCCCTTCTCTTCTCTTCTCCCCCACGGGTTTGGTCGGTGTTGGGGGACACACCAAGGCACGTTGGATCCATCCAGGCTGTGATACTCCAGGGAGCACAGAGATTTGCTCGGGGTGTTGCTGTACCTGGGACAAACGTGCCGTAGCAGGTCACGCCGTTGTGCTTTGCTTTAATTGGGAGACGCCTCCCTCCTTTCCTTTCTCCTCTGCAGCGGTTGAATCCTCTGTTTTTTTTAAGAACCTGTAAGTTTTTGCAAGCTCTCCTTTTCCTGTTTTCATTTTGTTTTCAAGAAGAAAACTCCAAACCCCGTTTGTTTTTCAGAGAATGTCTT
Source organism: Calidris pygmaea (assembly GCA_003697955.1). NCBI lineage: Eukaryota > Metazoa > Chordata > Aves > Charadriiformes > Scolopacidae > Calidris > Calidris pygmaea. Next base: position 1,583,007 of record QJSC01005339.1, read on the forward strand.
TCCCCTGGCTCTGTGTAGGAAAAGGCTGGGCATGGGCATGCGGATCGTTAGCTTTAGACACCGGAGTCTGAAAGTTGGAGACACGGCCATAGATAAGCAGTTAACATAACTAATCCTGTTCCGGTTCCACTTCTTTCCTTTTCAAGTATTACGGGGATTCTGATTTTATTTTGTCAGCAGTACTTTGAGTTGCATTTCTCCGGTTTTATTTCGGTGTGCATAGCCCCGTGGTAACACTCAACTGTAAATAAAATTCCCCTTTTATCTGTTCCCCATTATAAGCATGGGCTGCCTGCTTTTAAACAGCTGCGAGAATATTGAGTGTAATGAAGGTGCCGCCTTCAAAGCACGTACTTGATATTCAGAGAGGACAGGAAAGGCTGCCTCTAGCCCCGTGGAATTGGAAACACTTAATATAAGAGTCAGTTGGATACCAGTAAGAATGTATATTATTTTCTCTACCAACTAATAGGATTTTTAAATAAAGCTAAAGCTGATACGTCTGGCTGAGTCCCTGCCCTCTGTGAGAGTTGCAGCTTCACCAAATGGCAGAGGGTTGAGCAGCGCGGGTTCTGGGTGTCCTGGCTGCTCCTGGGAACGGCTCCAGAGGGGCATAAAAAGGGAGGCAGGAGAAGAGAGCCACAAGCAAGGGACAGTAAGTGAGCTTTTTTGTATTGGCTTTAATCAAAACATAATGACGTGAGTTAGAGCACAAAGCAAAGGGAGGGATTTTGCCTGTGTCAGCCTGGAGGAGGGAGCCATTCATTTCACTCCATCATTTTGAATTGCTTTCTAGAGTGTTTACTCATCCATCTTCTCCAGCCAAACACTTCACTCTGCCTATCGCCCGTTTTTCCTTTGGATTTAAATTAGGAGTCTGTATTAAATTAAGGGTCTCTCTTTGCTGCTTGGGTAGCTGGTTTTTTTTTGCTTCTTGAACCCATTTTGGACCCCCAGACCAGTTTGGTGCTCCCTTTAAGTGGCCCAAGTTAGGTAGGAGCCTGTGCAGATGCTTTCTTTGGCCAACATTGTCAGAAGAAGGCAGCCAGTGACTGATGTGATCTGGAGTCAGCGAGTGTGTACGGTGGATAAATGTGCCTGACGCTTTGTGATAGAGCTGGTAATTACATTTCACAGTGAGCGGTATTAATAGTGAAAGGAGGCTCCGGCCTGCTGCCTGAGAATGGGTAATAGGGGAGGCTGCGGGGAGAAGAGGGAGTCATTTATTAACCTGACAAATTATGGAAAAATGGACTTTTCCTTTGAATGCAGAGGAGCTCTCCTGGATGCGATGCCTTTTGAGATATCTCAGGGCCTTTGGTGAGCACTGGTGGTTCTGAAACCTCCTTTCTCTCTTTTTACCCCATTGTGCCACCCCCCCTGACTCTTATAACTTCCATCTCTCTCCTTTTGCTCAAATTCTGTGTCGTGGTTTTGTGCTGCATAGAGATGGTGCTTGGCTGGGGATTCACAAACCTTGAGATCCAAAGACCAAAAGTTTTAGAAGATTTTTGAACCTATAGAAGAAAAGGTGGTGAACCTCTGAAAAGGATGAGAGTCAGCTGTTGGGGTCAGATGATTATCAGGCAGGAGGGAGAAATGCCCTCGTGCCTGTCCCAGAAACAGGATTCTCCATCAATGTGGTCTTGGGGACATGGTGGAAGGAGACATTCCCATTCTGGGAGGCTTACCAAGAAGCAACAGAAACTTTTGTGTTTCAGTCTTTCTTAGGCAATTCCTTACCATTTTCCATAAAGCCCTTTATGGAAAAAAAAAAAATCCATAAATGTATTTTCCATAAAAACTGCAGTTGAGGGGGAAAGCCAATCTCCTCCAAACTTTCCTTTTTATGCAAGATCTTTTCCTCTGGATCTTCTCTGCTCTCTCCTCTACATTCCAGACGCTTTTTTGATTTTCCCAAGGTTTGTCAACATTCGCTGTGTATCCCACCTTGGCGCCGTTTCCCTTCCAGCCCAGCAGGAACGCGGGAGGGATGGTGCTGGTCCAGCTGGTCCACTGATGCTCAGAAGGGCTCTAACGTTCCTTCAAGGAAAGGTGTAGCTGTTGACACGGTGGATGCACAAAGCCCCCAGGGCTGCAGCACTGGGTTGTGCAGAAATCTCCCGAGGTTCTTAAAAGGGAAAACCTGCCAGCTCTGGGAAGGAGCACAACGATGGAAAGGAGCCTGAGCTAGAGAGAATTGCCAAGATTTGAAGGTATTAGAAGTGCTCAAAACCAGAATGATTTAACGGTGTGATTACTTCTTAATGCAACACTCTCAAGGTTTTTTATTAGATTCCCCCTCACCCCATTCTTTCCTTCTAAATGCTGTAGAAAAGGACCAGCTTGAAATAAACACCTGGGGCTGTTATACTATATCACTCAGTTTAATTAACTTTTAAATCATATAATGTCACCTGGATGCGTTTCTGAATTCTGTAAGACTAAGAGACAGTGAGAGTTGTAGCTCTATTCAGTTACCACCTTTGATAAAATCACCTTCTGGAGGCTACAGGGTTCTCTCCCACCCTTTCCTCCTTACCAGAATTGCTCTCCTTCAGAGCGGACAGCCTGTAACCGAGTGACTAGTAGCTTAAGGGCTTGGAATTAGGGTCTTGTTGAGTCGATGTCGGGTGATATCCTTGTGACTTCAGGTCAGCAAAGCATCTCTCTGGTGTCCAGAATAACTTTACACTGATGGTTTCACAGGCTCTCTGTCCATACTGCAGCTTTATGCTCTTGGTCATGAGATGGTCTTGCCCAGCAGGTGACAAAACAGAGGGGACCGTGCATTAGAGAGGGAGGAGATGTGTCCCCTGGTGGGTAAAGCTGCTCAGCAGGGAAGTCTCTAGTATTAATTTGTGCTGTTCTCTGGTACGAGCTGCCCATGTGCTGGTGTTTCTCCAACCCTAAGAAAGCATTTTCCCTGTGTGGGGGCTTTCAGAGCCAGTAAATGGCTATGGTAGCATCCATCCACGTGGCATTTTGTAGGTGTTTAGAGCAGAATAACAGGGGAAAGAGCTGAAACATGAGATTGTCTGTTCCCTTCTTCATCCCCAAGGAGGGAGCAATCCAAATGGTCCATGTCTCTGTTCGCCCTGAGCTGAGTCTACGCTGTGCACAGGAAGCTGGACCTCAGAGGAGTCATGCATTGACTGTTAGGGCTAATCCTTTAGGATATCAATTATTAAAAAAAAAAAAAAGAAGATTGAAGTTATTAGTGCTGCTGGAGAAGAGGAGCACAGAAGGATTAGGAGGCAAAAAGATGAAGGTGCTGGGATTTGCTGGGCGCTTCCGAGTTCAAAGCGCCCCAAAAGCACTAAGTAGAGTCCAGATTTAAGGAGCTGGTTGGTAGATGCCTTTGAGATGTCTAAGCAGATAGCCAAGAGAGAAAACAGAGGAGATGGGAACTCAACCTGGAAATTATTGGCGTAGAAGCAATGGCTGAGTGTGGGATGGGGAAAATTCACTGAAAGGGGCAGAGTTACAGAACAGGGGACCAAGGGCTGTGCCTGGCATGAATGTGACCAAGAGGGTTCGTGGAGCAAGAAACGAAAAGGTCAGCATTGAGTTAAAGGAGCGTATGGACGTAACAAATGGGAGGAGAGAAGTGGGAAACTTTAAGGGTTAATAGTCCAGATAGGAGTATGAAAAGACCTGCCGGTGAGAAATGGAGGGGTTGGGAAAGGCCACTGAGAAGGTCTCGCTTCTGGTAACCTCTGAGGTGGAGATTGAATTGATTGGCCACGCAACAATGTCGCTGCATCCACTTCATCTTTATTTAAACTTCTTCCTTTTGTACCTGAGCTTTTTCCACAGCCTCAGCAGCGTGAGCGGGCTGGGCTGCCGTCAGCTCTGTACCGTCCTGCTGTGCCTCTGCTCCCTTCTTTGATGGTACCTTTCTCACTGTCTGGGATGTTACCCTCCAACTCGGCTGATTTGCAGAATCCCAAGTGATTCTTAAGCTTTTTTTTTGCCCTTTTTTTTTTTTTTTTCCTTCTTCCCTGGGCTCTGCTCTGAATGCTTTAGAAACCTGAAACCTACAAAAATGCAAGTCAAACCAAACGATTCCCGAGACCGTTAGTGTGTAGTGCCAACGTCATCCCTACAAGAGTATGTGGGATGCTTGTTACAAGGCCCTTGGCAGCTCCAGTGATGATGAATTTGCAGGATGTCATTAAGCTCCCGGGATTTCTCTCTGCCAGTCAACGTGCAAAGTTAAAAAGCTCCACCATTTCCATAAAACAGGGAAGGAGGTGGGTTGAGGGCATGGCAAATCCTTGGAGCGTGCCACGCTTCGGGGATGCCAGGGCACGCAGTCAGCTCTGAGCAAGGGAGGAGCCTTCGGTTGGGATGCTGTATTTTGATCTCTTTCTTTCGCAGCTTTTCTGACCAAGTTTTCCCTCTTTTTTTTCCCCCTCTGTCTGTGAAATGGGAGCGAGCCGAAGCGGCCGTTTCACGCTGCTGCGTCGCAGAGAGTCGCCCGACATTGGGGCTTTGTTCCGTGCTGGGGAAGGTCAAACGTGGTGCTGGGGGAGCAGCCGGAGGGAGCTCCCTGGGAAGAGTCAATCGGGGGATGAGAAAGCGGGAGGGAGAGATAGCATCTGGCCCATGTTTAATAAGAAGGGGAGAGAGGCGCGGGGAGGGGGGGGAAGGTGGTAAGGAAGCCAAGACCTGGCGAGAAACCACATGATAATGAGGCCGAGGTGATAGCAAAACGATAAGTCAGCAAAGCTGGACGAGGTGGTAACGTCCAGCTTTTCAATTCCAGGCAGGTACTGCTGCGTTTGCAGCTGTGGCTCCGCGGGAGCGGGAGGGTTGTGGCTGAGAATGAGAAACCCGGAGCGAGGGGACAGGGAGGAGGGAGCTGGGGACCAGCCCGTGCTCCATCCCCGGTGCTGGGAGGGAGCGGGATGCTCAGCCCCAGAGCCGGGGGGAGCACGTCCTCCTTCAGATCTCTTTGGCTCATGGACCAGGGGTCTCTTGACCCCCTGGACAGTGTCGTGGTGCAGAGGGACCTCAGAGAACCTGGTGTAATTGCCCTTTGTTCACAGTGTCACAGGCACTCTGCAGGCTGGTCAGGGACGGGGCTGGAGTAGACCTGAACACACAGAGCCAAAAATTAATGAGAAAGAGCTGAGTTGGATAAGTGCACCTACTGTGAGGCCGCTGGAGGAAGAGAGGGATGGAGAAGCCTGTGTATTTTTATTTCTAGTTCAGGAGTCTCCAGCCCCTGAAGCTGTAATCTGCTGGTAAAGGCCTAGTTAAGTTCAGGGCTTCCTGTAAATAGAAATGGCACAAAATGCTTTTTCACCAGGAGCCGTGTCTCTGCCCTTATGTGTGTTTAATGATGGTCCCTGGGTCTCCTGGTTTTCCAGCAGCAGCGTTGTAGCTGCTGCCGCCCTGAACCTGGGACCCTTCTCTCCACATCTCTGTCTCATGTCGTAGAATCACAGAATGGTCTGGGTTGGAAGGGACCTTAAAGTTTATCCAGTGTCACCCCCTGCCCTGGGCAGGGACACCTCCCACCAGACCTGGTTGCTCAAAGCCCCATCCAGCCTGCCCTTGAACCCCTCCAGGGATGGGGCAGCCACAGCTTCTCTGGGCAACCGGGGCCAGGCTCTCACCACCCTCACACCAAAGAAGTTCTTCCCAATATCTCATCTAAATCTCCTCTCAGTTTAAAACCATTCTCCCTTGTCCTGTGGCTCCTCTCCCTGATCCGGAGTCCCTCCCCAGCTTTCCTGGAGCCCCTTGAGGGACTGGAAGGGGCTCTAAGGTTTCCCTGGAGCCTTCTCTTCTCCAGGCTGAACCCCCCCAACTCTCTCAGACCCCCTCCCAGCAGAGGGTCTCCAGCCCTCCCAGCATCTTCATGGCCTCTTCTGGCCCTGCTCCAACAGGTCCATGTCCTTCCTGTGCTGAGGATTCCAGAGCTGGACGTCAGCATGGCTCAAGTGGGCTCCCGTCAGTTCAGACCCTTTTGGAGACCCTCCCTGATCTCTTCTGCCAGGGCATCCAGGGTGTCTCGGTGGGGCTGGGGCAGGAGTGGGAAGGCAGGGGCACTCCAGCAGCCCTGGCTTCAGCCCCGTGCCTCCCCAGAGCCTGTCCTGGTCACCTCTCTGGTTTTTGCAGGCTCTGCTTCGGTGTCCCCACCTCTCCAGTATTTATTGTGCTTACACTGTTGTATCGCACTCTGTCCTCCCTGGCCAGCACTCATTAAAAGGTAATATCCAAGAGTTAGCCTTCTGCCCCCTCTCCAGGGAGGCTGTTCGCATGTGTTGGCATGTTTTGATGGTTTATTCCTACCAACCCAGGTATGTGTAGATACTGAGAAGAATTAACCCCACTGGTGCCAGCAGGTAACTATTAAAGAGGCAGGGAATGAAGCCATCTCTGTGGTTGCTGGTTGTAAGGTAAATACATAGAAATACCTGGTTTTGCCAGAGATAGCTGGGAGACAGCTAAACATCCATGGGGAGGTAGGAATGAGAGTGTTGTGTTCGTTGAGCGATGCAGTGACTCCCCAGTAATCCCTCCCCTGGGACTCGTGCTGATATTGCCACTGCTCCAGCCATGGCACACAGATGCCACTTTAAAAAGAAAAGTTACTCTTCTTAATGTCTTTTGCTTCATCTATCCCTCCCCCTAAAATAATTTTGACTGCTCAAGTCTCAGAATAGACAAGTTTGCTGTTCCAGACTGATTTAAAATCTTCCCTTTAGTGTCAGGAAACAGACATTCATCCTGTTGGGAAGGGGAAGATGCATTGCCTTCCAGCGGCCCCAGAACTTGCATCTGGCCTGGAAAGTCCTAAATTCGATGCACTGTACTTTAGTGACATGTTTGTCTACGGAGACTCTACTTAAAGGTCTCTGGACTTAAGCTAGCAAAGAAAACTTGCTGTGAAAAGCGTGGAGGTTATATATATATATTTATATATGTGAAATAAAAATTGTCCAATCTTAAAATAATTTGTAAGCTCAGTTTTAGCATGTCCAGTCTCTTATGACTCTCATTTCTTTTTAACTCTTATTTCTTTTTAACTTGATGCCACCTTTCACACTCAGGATGGGAGGGAACCTGGCTCAAGGTGGACCAGCTGGGCAAGCAGGTTGCACCACGAGGCAATGCCACCACCGGTCACCAAGCCCTTGGCTTCCCCTCCCGGTGGATCTTCCCCATGCAGAGCTGTGAGGCTGCAGCGCAGAGGGACAGGTCGAGCTGCACAGCCCTCATTTTTTGGTATTTTATTGTCATGGTCAGCACAGCTAGATAGTGGATTCTGGAACAAGTAAAATGTTCCATTTTTTAGTCCAAGGTTTTCTGACAGTCTCTTGATGCTGAAAGGCAGAATCTCTTGAATTGTCTTTTTTTTTATTATTTTTTTTCAGTAGAAGCTGTTTAATATTAACGCTGATTACCCAATTGCTCATTTCAAAGAGAGCAATAGCAACTTTCAGAGCTTTGGGGGCTTAATTTTCTTCTGGATTTATGGGCAGCTGCCCAGATCTCTTCAGCATGGTTTCTTTTCTGTATTTTTCCAGAGAACACTTTAAAGATGTTCGAGTGTGAGCTATTTTACACCAATCCTTGGCTTTTCCCATCTTTTCTGTCCCCTTATGGCATGTAACAGTGTGTATATGGTATTTTTAACATTTTTACAGAAGATCAAGCCAGTCAGGAAACAGTTACCGATCCACTGGAAAGGCGGAGGTGTTTGACACACTTGTCTGTGAGGCGTCAGCATCTAGGGGGTGATAGTGGATAAGGTAAGGGAGAGTTGCCTGAAGAACATTGAGGGAGAGAAAATGAGAGAAAGCTCTGTTCTTCCAAAGCATAACCTGAGGAGGTTCTACTGCAAATTACCCACAGACGGTGTTTTACTGCCTCTGAACTATAAATGAGTTTTATTTGAGTCTGCGTGTGAAGTCCCTCCACCGTTTAGTGCGGGCTGTCCCTTGGGACCATGAGCTCCGTGCGAGAATTGAGTCTGCATTTTGAGCGGGTGTCTCCTTAAAGCACTAATGCTTGGAGAAGATGCTAAACCCTGACGGGTTTTGGACACGCATCCCCCTGGGGAAGAGGGAGAAGTGTCACAAAGCGCTGTGTCAACAGGGGCCACGCAGCTTGCACTTCTCATGCTGTACATCATTTCTTGCCAGTCCAGACCCGCTCTCCTCCTGGTGGGATGAGAAACGTATGAATCAATCATACTGCCTGCTCCATGCCCTATAAATTAGAGAAAGATGCAGCTGGTTTGCCTTTTGGTTTTCTGTGGTCTTTAAGTGTCTCTCCGTTATATCATCCAGTGTCCCTTTCTCCAGCCTCTCTCATATCCATCTTTGAGAGTGATGAGCAGTCGAGTGTGATATGCCCCGAAGGTGACTGTCAAAACACGCTGAATTATGCAGTGGTCCGGTATTCCCTTTCTTCTCTCTCTTCCTCCTTTGAGTATTGCTGGAGGAATGGTTGCAGCTTTCGATTGGGAGGTCGGGATTGCCTTTTAGATTAGGTGGGAGACTTTGGATTTTGCATGATTTAAAATGTAAACCTTGGCTAGTCTTTCTGTGCGTGGAGGCTTTACATGCTGTTGGTACAATCCTGGGGCTCTGTGGGTCGCTCCCCTCATCCCACTGCGAGCTCCGGCTTCTTCCCTGTGTTGTGTCCCCAAGTTTAACGTTTGGTTTCAAGTGACTGACTTAATTAGCCTTTTGATGGCCAGATATTTTTGTATAATGACATTTTCCCAGGGATTAATCTGGCTTTTCCCTCCGCGATTGAAGATCCCTGGAACTAGCGTTGTGCTGGTCTGTGCAGTTCCCATCTCTCCCCGTCTATCGCTAACGTAAAACTGCGGTTAAAGAAACCTTTTCTCCCTTAAGGCAAAACACGGAGAGATGCGTGTAGGCTGCGCTGACGTTACCTTTCATAGCCGTGCTGGAGTTTGGCAGCAGTTCCCGGAGCCAGGTGGCTTCATCCAGCCATCTCCATCCCCAGGGGAGCTCAGCTTATGCCCAACACCCCTGCGTGGGAAGCCGTGCTGCGGGCAGGGGGGCACGGGGTTGGAGTCCCCTCTGCTGTGAGGACAGGCTGGGAGAGTTGGGGGGGTTCAGCCTGGAGAAGAGAAGGCTCTGAGGAGACCTTGGAGCCCCTTCCAGTCCCTCAAGGGGCTCCAGGAAAGCTGGGGAGGGACTCTGGATCAGGGAAGGGAGAGATGGAATGAGGGGTCATGGTTTTAAACTGAAAGAGGAGAGATTTAGATGAGATATTTGGAAGAACTTCTTTGCTGTGAGGGTGGTGAGAGCCTGGCCCCGGTTGCCCAGAGAAGCTGTGGCTGCCCCATCCCTGCAGGGGTTCAAGGCCAGGTTGGAGGGGGCTTGGAGCAACCTGGGCTGGTGGGAGGTGTCCCTGCCCAGGGCAGGGGGTGACACTGGATGATCTTTAAGGTCTCTTCCAATGCAGACCATTTTGTGATTCTATGACACAGAGGTGAAAGCTGGTGGTGCAGGTGGACCCTGAGCCAACGGTGGCCTCTGTCTGGCCCTGGTCTGGGAACTGGTCCACGGTTGGATCCATCCAACCAGCCCCTGATGGCTGCGCTACCGGGGGTGGCATTTATCCAGGGACGTGGCTTATTTAATTGACAAATTTCACAGTCTTAAAGCTCAAGTACAGCCCTGGGGGAGAGGGAGTGCCTTTTAGGCTTCTTTGAAGTAATCCAGGATTTTGTATAATAATAATAGTAATAATACTTATTATTATTACTTATCTGGGACCTACACAAAATCATTGATGTTTGCCTTCGCCACCCGCCTAATGTGCATTTTGCTGATGCACAACTTCTGGTTGATACTGTTGCATAAATAAAATAAGCCCTGTTAATTTCAAACTCCTTGAGAAACATATACATGCAAAAATGTAAAGCTTACTCACAGAAAAAGGGCAAAATCAGCAGGAAAAGAGGGAGATTATTTTCAACGGTGTCCTTTTAATTAGAGTGATAATTAATTCTTTTCCCTGACATGCACATACAGATTACTCTTTTTAAATATTCCTGCTTGGAATAAAATGACTTAAAGCTACATACCAGAGGAGCAGATCATAAATCTGAAGGAGAAAATTTGGGGCTGTGTGTATTTTGAGCACTCCTTTTGAATCCAAAATGGTCACTGGAAAGGATGCCATAAAATCTAACTGCGAAGTGAAGAAAATAACTCCTCAGGACCTGAGTGCTGAGAACAAGCAGAGGCTCCACGCAGGCACAGGGGGCTGATGAAGTGGAAAACGGAGTTAATACATTTTGCACATACACCAATTACATCAACTCGTCTCTTTTCCTGCCGTTGGGCTCGAGGCATCGTATTTCCATAACTTTTCCTGGCATTATGGATTTTGAAGGTTGCTCAGGGAGGGATCTCGTTTGGAAAATGGATGTGGAAGCAAGAGATGGCTGTAGAAAGCGTGGGAGAAAGCCAGCAGCGGAGGAGGTGGCAGAATAGTCCGTGACAGGGCAGGCACCAGAGCTGGGTTGGCCACAGGGTGGCCCAGCACAAACCAGCTGGTGTCCACCAGTAGCTGGACACAAGCCTCTGGTGAGCCTGTTCCTTTTGGTGGGGGATTGGCTGGTTTTGGAACAGAGATGGGTAATCTGGGCTTGGGGGGAAACAGGCTTGATGTGAGGGCTTGACCTGAGGTCCAGCTGTGGTGATGAAGAAGTGCCAGGGAGGGGTGGAGAAAGAAGAGGGCAAGACATCAAGGGTTGGCAGAGAAGCCAAAGGTGAGGAGAGGGGAGAAAAGAGATTTGGGTTTGGAGGGATCCCAGCATCCATTTCTCTTAGCATTTTTTATTAAATTATCACACAATTCCCTTTATGACTCCCTGAGCTGTGCTGGAGGAAGCCCCCGTGTCTCGCTGCCTGCCAAACCCCAGCTTGCAGCCCTTTGCTCCCAAGGAACGTTGCCTGGAGCTCTGGTGCTTGGAGCCCTGGAAAGCCAGTGAAATGCCTTCAGCACGGCAGGGAACCATCTCACTGCTTCCCTGTAATTACACTGAGAAAATGCCTCTGTGGAGAAGACAAGCCTGGGGGGCACGCTTCTGGGTGGGAGATTTCTCCTGAGGGCTGATCCCACACGCAGGTAGTGCCAGCCCTGCTTGGAGAACTGCATCGTTGAGTTGTGCTGCCCAGCCAGGGTGTGATTTCTTACGGCGGTGATTAAGACTACTCATTTAGGGACATAAAAGGAGTTGGCTCTCTAATTGCACGTACAGATGTTCCCAGACATAAAGCAGAACGATGCAGGGAGGCTGTAGCGTCCCGCTCGTCGTTCAGTGCAGAGAGGCCAGTGCCAAAACGGGGAATTAAAAGGACAGAAGGAAAAATAAACCTAATTCACCTGTAAAGGAGATCATATTGCAATGGGCAGGAGAGAAGAGGTGGAGAGATAACGTGGGTGTGGGAGGATGGAGTTCATATTGTCCATACTGGATTCTTTTGCTGCACCGGGGCAGGCTCTGAGAAACAGAGCCATAATCAGCCACGAAGACCTCATCAGCCCAATCTCCAGTGGCGCTGATTAAGGAAAAAGAGTTTCTTCCTTTTCCTTTTCGACAAAAGGATTTCCACGCATCACTTTAGTCGGTTACTTTTCTCCAGAGATAAGCAAGCCAGGGAAATACTGTTTCTTTCTTTGTTGCTGTTAATTAAGCTGGGTCTGAAGCACCTTGGTGACCCTCGGGTGTCTCTCAATTTGCAGAGGGCTTTGCAGCCCTGAGACAAGCTGCAGGGATGGAGACACATTTCTCCATGAGCCCCAGAGGTCCACAAAACCCTTGATTAGAGGAGAGAAGCTCTTTCTAGAGCTACAGAGGAGATGTAATCATGTACTTCTACCTGCCAGAGTGGCCTCAAAAAATGCTCTTTTTTTTTTTTTCTCATCTTTAGAGGACTTTGAGTCTTGTATTGGTCAGTTGGAGGCAAAGAGCATGTGGTATAGTAGAGGACCACAGGGATGCTTCTCCAAATCTGCTCCTTAGACCTTTGCCTCAGCCATATGCTGCGGTCTACCATCTCTCCTGCCTCTCCTGGTCTTAGTGGGGTCCCACCTGGCTGGAGAACCTCTTGAAGGCCTTTGCCTCCCTCCTTGCTGCTTGCTGAGTGGAGGGGCCTTGTCTCCTTTGGAGAAAAATGTCCTCTTGCCCTCCCCTATTTATGTGACCTCTCAGCCTACAGTGGAGCAGACCAAAAGGAGCATTTTCTTTGCCAACCCATCTTCTCTGCAAGTTGGACATATGATCTGAGCAGGAGATGTGTGGGAGCACACCAAATTTCCCTGGGATCATTGGGATTTGCCCTTCCTGATGGGTGTATCCCATCCTCCTTCAGTCCCACGTTTCAGCCCCAAGTTCCAGTACTTCCCCAGGTACCAGAGGCTGCAGTTTTCTGTGGTGGGACCCATCCCTCCACAACTAACCTTCTTCTTCTGTTTGACAACTTCCCGTTTTGTTTCTTGCTTGCCGTTGTCCAGCACTTGGCACTGAATCTGCTCTGGAGACGTTGTTTAAGTAAAGGCAGTCACAGCACATGTCGTGTTGGGGAGATAAATGGTTAAATGGATAAATCTCAGCTTCAGCTTGAAGCACTGATTTTTTGGGTCTTTTTTTCTTTTTTTAATTTATTTATTTCAAGGCACATCCAAGTTTCCAGGACAGCTGAAGGTGATAGAGATGGCACCTTAATTGAAAGGGGTCAGAGCGTTGCATGTTTTTCTTGCATTAACATTCTGTGCATATTCCTCTTTAAACCCAAAGGCTCCGTCCACTGTTCCTCGCTGGCCTTCAGAAAGTGAACTCCTGGTAAAGGGCTTAAAAGGCAATATTAAAAGGGGAGAGAAAGAACTGAAAAGGGGATTACAAATCCAATAAAAATTGCTCTCAAGAGTCGACAGTATCTGCCGGACAGGAAATATATTTGAGTTTGTGACGAGCTGCAAAATGCCTCAGCCGCGGAGAGTCTTGAGCGGAGGGTAAGCCTTTTGGCTCAGTTAATCATCAAAGACAAGCAGAGGACACTGGGCTTGCACGGGGATCAAGTCCGAAGCCGCCTCGTGCATATTGCTGCGGCTCCGGCCCCGCGGGCGCTTGGGTGCTGATGGAGCAGCAGCCGCCGGGGAAGAATCTGCTGATGCCTCTCGGCGTCCGCAGCCGGGGAAATGAATAGCTTGTTTCGGGGAAGGTGACAGCCAGCCTGCTCTGCGCTTGGTTCTCCCGGTGCTCGGGGTGCGTGGTGGTGGTCACACGGAGCCACCTGGGGCTTGGAGAGCTCCGAAAAATGGGAAGTTCTGTGCTTTCGACCGGCGCTTGGGTGACAGCATCGGTCTCAGCTCTCCTTGAGAGAGGGCAACTTATTGGGGCATCTCCAAGAAGGCGTTGATAGCAGATGCTGCTTTTAACATCCTGCTGGTTTGTGAGGGATCATTCGCTACCGCATTCATCCCATGCAGATTGTCACACAGATAATTTGAGATATTTTTTATCAGTATTTACCTCTTCTCAGCAGCCTGGTCGAGTGGGAGGTGTCCCTGCCCAGGGCAGGGGGGTTGGAACTTGATGATCTTTAAGGTCCCTTCCAACCCAAACCATTTTATGATTCTGGATTTGACCACAGAGGGGAAAATGCTCTCAATCCCGTCAGCAGACAGCGGAGGAGGCAGCGGCTCTGACACTGCACCTCCTCCCCTGAAGCCTTTGTGTTACAGGCTGATTTTTTTTTTAGTTTGGACCCGTTCTTTTTGTGGATGCTCTTTATGCCTGTGCCTTTCATCCGAGCGGCAGAGCGAGCGGGGGTGGGAAAGGCAGGATGCTGGCGCAGCCCCCTCTCCGAGCGCCGCCGCCGAAGTGCCTTGTGTAGACTTTGTTGGAGTCTTTCTAAGAGCATCTGCCTCCAGTCGGGGTAATTACTACTCTCAAGCTGTAGTAGTGAGTATCTCGTTGATGGAATATGAAAGTGAGCAAAATGTCAGTTCAGCACTGCGCGGAGGCCTCACTGACACACAGGCTGCTTCTGAGATTGCTGGCGGTTTGGGGTTTTTTTTTTTCAGTTAATTGCCTTTTTAATCATAGTGAAATTGCTCCTATTTGCATGAATATTCCAACAGCAGGATCGGTTTGCTCTTGTCACAGATACTCGCTACATATCACATTCAGTTTTGCTTAAGATGCCTTATATTTAGAGGCTCAAACTTCTCCTCCTCCTGGTTCCCCCTGCCTGCCACAGGATGGGCAAATGTTCTTTTATTTATTTCGATAAATATTCTCCCCTGCCCCTTAACTTGCTGCCCACCTCCCTGCAGGCACCTGCAGAATTAGAAAACAAAATTGTCTTAAAACAAAACCCCAGAGGGCTTTTGTTTAAGGGACAGCAAGGAGCAATGAGGCATTTGAGCCGGCAATGTGTCTTTGTGGCCAAGGTGGCCAATGGTTTCCTAGGGTGCATTAAAAAGTGTGGTCTCAGGTCAAGGGGGGTCATCCTCCCCCTCTGTTCTGCCCTGGTGGGGCCACAGCTGGAGCACTGGGTCCAGTTCTGTGCTCCTCAGTTCAAGAAGGACAGGGAACTGCTGGAGAGGGTACAGCAGGGGCTATGAAGATGATGAAGGGAATGGAGCATCTTTCTGGTGAGGAAAGGCTGAGAGACCTGGGTCTGTTCAGAGAAAAGAAGAGACCTCATCAATGCTGAGCAACTTCTAGAGAGACCTGGCTCCATCGCTAGCCTCGGCCCGTTAGCAGGAGGAGGATCTGCATCCTCCAGGAGGTGCTGGAAACAGCAGCCCAAGGTGTTGGAGACATATGTTCTCCTGCCGCGGGTGTCCCAGCTGCCCAGGGTGGATGTGCCCAAGCGTTGGTGAGGTGCAGTGAAAGTGTCGCTCAGAGTTAGCGACACACCAGGACGGACCCATCCGCTTCCGAGGCAGTAAAGCTGTCAGAAACAAGGTAGACCATCAGTCATCTCAGAGTGTCAAGTTTTAAGCAGAAAACATTGATTTTAATGGTAATTTCTGCATAAAAATTAATGGCGCAATAAAATCTTAATTTGGAGTTTCAGAACAAATAATGTAATAGTAAAAGGCAGCATCCTGGAGTAATTTGAAAATGAATTAGGCCAGTGGAATCAAACTCTCCCCACTGAGATGCCTTTAATTGATCATCCTCGTAACAGCTCGTTTACAAGCAGCATATCGGGAGAGCGCTTGCTGCCCCGGCACCTTCCAGGCAGCACATCCAGCATCGGGATGGAAACCAGTACGTCCCTCCGGGTCCCAGCGAGGGGACGATGGGGAGGGAATAAATCAAGCGCAGTCGTGTGGTTGGGTATAACGTTGAGTCTTTGAGGTTCGAACAGGACTGGGGGGGGAAAAACCCCGCGTTCTCCCGCAAGAAGCAGAAAGCAGGAGTCTAAAATTAGCCGAGCCCTTCAGATTGGCAATAGGGAAGCGGTGAATCCCGGCGGATGCGCGGCGCTGACAGCACTATTAATACATCAGCCCTGCGCCGGGGTGAGGGTGGGGAGTAATATGTTTTCCACGTCTGGTCTCGCTCGTCTGAGCGATACCGGGGGCTGAGCTGTGATACGGGGCAGGAATGCCGGAGACTTTTCCTGAAATGTAAAAAAAATAATAAATAAAAAAAATAATAAAATAAAAAAAATATTTGCTGCTTCTTACTTAATTACAGTCGTGGCAGTTGCTATGTTGAAATGCTGCTTTAAAAGCCTTTGTGAGTAATTAGTGTCAAAAATATAAGATCTACAAAGCCATAAACTCACAGCTTGGTAATATTACCAAGTACTAATTAAAAAAAGAAAAAAGAAAAGTCGCTCTTTCATGATAAGATTTCCAGCATAGCCAAAGATAAAAACGATGCAATTTGCAGATGATAGGAGGAAGAAAAGGAAACCTGAGAGAAGGAATGAGGAGAGAAGAAAGTCAATATCAACAAGGCTGTAGATCTCCGGGTGATTCAGTAATGGTAGTGGTAAGGGTAAGGGTAAAGGAAGTGAAATATTGGAGTCTGGAGGCAGAAATATAGTCAGGAATATATCCTGGGAGCATCCTGTGCTACGAAACAGAGATAAGGTTGAAGATCAGGCATTATGGAGGAGAGGGATAAAAATACTGCTGTATTTGGGACTAAATAACCTGGCACAGCTCTTGGGAGCAGTAAAATATTTCAGGAACGTCCTAACTGGCAGAAATAGAGAAATCGCATGCAAATCCCCTCGTGTAGCGTGGCGTCTTGTGAGGGACGCGGGAGAGACCCCGTCCACACTCCTCCTGGCCAGTCTGGACCCCGTCACCGACTGGTGTTACCGAAGCAGAGGGAAACGGAGCTCACGTGTAGCAGCTCAGAGAATGTGGTTGTGCTGAGATGAGGTGTTTATCCTTTGGAGAAGAGATTAAGAAGAGACCTCATTAAGGTATAAAGAAAACCCTGCTGGGAATAAAAGATCAAGGCTATTTGGGTTATTGTCAAATACATGTGGCAAGGGACATAAAGCCAGGCTGAAGGAGGACCTGGATTCTACGAGATGTAAGCTGAATATTTTTTTTTTAACGGTGTTTAATAATGCAATTATAATAACAACTTGTGCTTTCTCATGCCTTCCAATGTAAGATCTGAAAGCACTTCGCAAACATGAATTAAGCCTTCCAGGACCATTGTGAGGTACAGCGAGTATTCCTCTATTTTACAAACTGCAAACCAAACTGCTCAAAAAGAGCAGCGTCTGAAGAAGGCAGCACAGCAGGCGTGGGAATGTGTCTTCATTTTCCTTCATGCTTCCTGCTGGCGCAGGAGCAGTGTCCTCATGGACCCTGTGTAGTCCTTCATACCACCCCTTTCTACCTGAGACCTTGACCTGTGTGCAAATGGAGTAGGTCCAGAGAAGGGCAATGGAGCTGGTGAGGGGTCTGGAGAATAAGTCTTATGAGGAGAGGCTGAGGGAGCTGGGGGTGTTCAGTCTAGAGAAGAGGAGGCTGAGAGGAGACCTTCTTGCACTCTACAACTCCCTGAAAGGAGGGTGTAGCCAGGGGGGGTCGGTCTCTTCTCCCAAGTTACAGGTGATGGGACAAGAGGAAACGGCCTCAAGTTGCGCCAGGGGAGGTTTGGGTTGGACATTAGGAAAAATTTCTTCACTGAAAGGGTTGTCATGCATTGGAATGGGCTGCCCAGGGAAGTGGTTGAGGCACCATCCCTGGAGATATTCAAAAGACGAGTTGACATGGTGCTCGGGAATATGGTTTAGTGTTGGTGGTTTTGGGGGGTTTTTTTGGGTTTTGTTGGGTTTTGTTTTTTTTTCAATGGTTGGACTAGATGATCTTAAAGGACCCTTCCAACCCAGGTGATTCTGTGATTCTCTGATTCTGTGAGGTGTTTATGAATGGGAAAGCGGCCACGTGGCTGTGAGCTGCCCCACTGAGGGCTCACACTGCTCCTGGGTGTCCCTTGGCACCAGCGGGTGGAGGTTTTCTGTCCTCAGCCTCACTTGCTTACCACAGAATGATACGGGGTTGGAACAGATCTCTGGAGATCATCTAGACCTGCCAGAGCAGGGTCATCCGGAGCAGGTCCCACAGGAATGTGTCCAGGCAGGTTTTGAATGTCTCCAGAGAAGGAGACTCCACCACCTCCCTGGGCAGCCTCCTCCAGGGCTCTGCCACCCTCACAGGAAAGAAGTTCCTCCTCATGTTTAGATGGAACTTCTTATGTTCAAAAGCATTATGGTGTGTGCCAGGAGCATCATAGGAACCTGGGGCAAAGGGGGACTTCTAGGCCATTTACATCTGATGTGGCTTGCAAATAACTGTATTTAGAGATACTTTGCACTATCGAGGGAAGTCCCTTCCCCTGGCACCCTGCACCCTTCCAGATACACGGCTGAAGAGCAGGGGAACCAGAGGCTTATCCTCTGAAGTGTTCCTGAAAGGTTTCTGTTCTTATTTGATAGAATCATAGAATGGTTTGGGTTGGAAGGGACCTTAAAGTTTATTCAGTGCCACCCCCCTGCCCTGGGCAGGGACACCTCCCACCAGACCAGGTTGCTCCAAGCCCCCTCCAACCTGCCCTTGAACCCCTCCAGGGATGGGGCAGCCACAGCTTCTCTGGGCAACCTGTTCCAACCTAACAGAAGCATCTGCAGGCAGGTGGCTGCTTGGGACTGTTAGGACTCTACCAGCCGTGAGAGTGAAGCTGCAGATGATTCCGTCGCACGTCACAGGCTGGTTTGAGTCTGGAGTTTGTGCTGCTCTTTTCACCTTGACAGTGCTCTTGCGGAGGGACCATTAGTATGGGTGGCAAGTCAGCGGAAAATAAAATCGTCCTGCCCTTAACAAGCTGGCCCCGCCTGACCCTGAAGACATTATTTTGTTTCCTGGATGTTTTAAATGAAGTGGTATTTCGACTAAGCTGGTTACCTATAAATTGGTTAGGATAATGCTTGCTGGAGATATCCAGCCAGTGCCTGTTAACTGCCCGGTGCGGCTCCTTGTTCCGCGTCTTCCCCTTGTTCACCAGCAGAGATTTCCTCTAAGTAGTGCATTTTCTCCTTGTCTCTCACTCTGCCCCTCTCTGTAGCATGAGAATACAGACTTTGGCAGGCGTGCCACGCGTGAAGCTTAGGGTCTGGGGTTTGGTCTGCGTTGGTGGCACGTGGGTCAGCAGGACTCGGGGCACGAGTCTGCAGGAGAGAGCTACGCGGAGGAGGAGATGTTTGTACAAATTCTGCGTGGCACACATTGCCTACTCTGTTTCTGTACCTTGAGTTCATCCTCTAACACTGGGACTGTGTGCGGGAACGGCTCTACAGGTTGCAGAAAGAACTAATTTGTGGTTTCTTTGCCGCCGTCCAGAGGAACGAATATCCCTGGGATGTTGCTGGCATTTTTCTAAAGGCTGCTTTACAGGAGAGCGTTCCTAGAAAAATGATCCACCTCATTGTTATTCATCCCAAAACGTTGGGGCAATCTTACTTGTCCTCCACCACGCTGTTCAGCCCTGCGTGGGGCTGTGCTTGCAGCTTCAGCGCCGCGCCGTTGTTTGTTAGAGATTAAAAAATAACAATTGGTGGTGCCGTGGAATCCATGAAATCAAAGCCTCCAAGACAATCAGAGGTCCACACGTCTCCGGGAGGAATAGAGCTGCAAGAGCGACGGGATAGCCGCGCTCCCATCGCTGCTCTCATCCCGTGGGTGATGCTGGGGAGGAGGGGGAAATCGGATTTCTGCATTCCTCCGCTCTGTCTTCTACACCGAGAGGTACTGGACGTGTCGATAAACAGTAGAAAACACAGAGGGCGTGCGTTCAGAAGCACTTCAGGCTTTGGGCTAAGTATTTCTAGAGAGTTTGTTAGGAACAAAAACCTAACTGAAATCAATGGCAGCCTATCTGCTGGTTAATGGCAAGCCAATACGGCGCGGCAGCGCAGGGCAGCGCGTTCTCACCTGCCTCTGCGCTAAGCGGACGAGTGCTGCCAGCTGATCCAGCGGAGAAGTGGGCACGTGAATTATCCCCTCGGGAAAGAGAGGCAGAGATCCAAGCCGAGCTTATCCCCCGAGCTAAGGCTACCTGGGAGAGAAAAGGCTGCAGCCTCCTGGCTGGGCTGGACTTGGGGAAGAGGTGTTTGCAGCCACTCCTGGTGCGTATCGGTAGCAGCAGTGTGTGCGGAGGGAAATAAGGGCCGTTCATCTCCCGGATAGATACAGCTCTTCAGTGGAAGATGGGGTTGAATTTTCTGGCAGATCCTTCCTCTCGCTGCCGGCAGCACCTCTGCAATGTCCGGGCTGAGCTGGAGTCAGCTCTTTTTCATCCAAGCACTTATCATACCCAGGTGCTGTTTGAGCGATGGCAGTGTTCATCTTTAATGTAGATGTAGGGCTGGGTGTCAGCCCACGGTTGGGAGTGAGTTGTGGGCATCTCCCGGGCTCCTCCGGTCTGACATTATTTGCTGTATTAGGAGGGAAAAAGAGGATAAAAATCTGCAGCAGCCCTGGGAGAAGGAACAGTTGGCCGTTGCAGGCTGGTTGGTGTCAGTCTGAGCGTGGAGACAGCTTAATGCTGCCAGGTCTTTGGGCCAGCCAGGGATGGAGGCCACAGGCTGGACTAGATGGTGTCCTGGCGATGGTAGCCATGCAGTCCCAGCTCCGTCTCTGCGTGATACCCTGACTTAGAGGGAAGATAAAGGGTGATGGCAGAGGTGAGGTAGTGCCACAACGCTTGGAAGGACACTCCTCTGTAAAAAAAAAAGACGAGGAACAGGCTAGTGGTAAGACTATGTGCAATGAGATATGACTGCTTCTGCACCAGCAAGTCCATGTTGTGGTTGAAGGTCAGTGTTCAGCACTGGGAACACATGGAGAAGGTTCAGGTGTCTGAGTTAGCATCCAAGTTAGCTTCAGGTGCAGACAGTGCTTCCAGGACATCTGTCTGTGCAGCTGAGCCAAGTTCTGGTAAGATGGTCATCATACTTGCCACCAACCTCAGCAGCTCCTGCTACGGACTTTGAAAAATAGTCAAGGGTTTGGGTTTTTGATTCTGTAATGCCTGCTGGCAAGCTGTGACAGGAGAAGGCCCTTGAATCCAGGTTGACCTAAACTGTGAATGAATTGAGTTAATTTGCTCTCCCGTCTTGTTCCAACCATTGAGATTTTGCAGATCCCACGGCCGAGCGAAGGGTCGCGGCAGTGATGGTAAGGGATAAGCTGGGACACCGTGCTGCCATTGTTAGTATTCAGTTGGAGTCGTGCAAGATCAGAACTCTAATCTCTTGTTCGCGCGATTCAACCACTGTAGGTTATCAGGGAATCAAGGTGACCTCTAAAACAAGGAAGACACGTGGGATGCTCTGCAGCTCTGAAGGTGGAGACCAGTTGCGTGTTGCACGAGGTGGGCATCGGCATGTTTGGGAGGTCCAGTAAGTCCATGAGTCCCTTAGGAAGGAGGAGGGAAAGCTGTGACCTCTTTGTAATATAAGTAAAAATCCTGCTGTTGTTTGTGCTCTGCTGGTGGCTTTCCCCACTGAGATGTCCTGCTGCCTGGACCCTCTGATGGAGCAGCTCTTTCCTCACAACTAGGAGCTCCTTTTTGGCGGCTCCCCCGGCAGCCTGGCTGCCAGGGCTCTTACTCTTCTCATCCCGAAAGGCCCTTACAGTGGTCCTGGGTTTCCCTGGGAGAAATTCCCCATGTTTCTCCTCACACTCTCCAGGAGTGTCAGCATCCACATGATTCCTTACGGCTCCAAGACTTGCTTTCCGCTGGGGCTGCACCAAAGTCTCTGGCACAGTTTGAGCTGCAGTTTTGTCTGATCCTTTTAAGAGTTGGGAATGGCTGTTTTGATGTCTGATATCTATGAACATGAAAGGCTCCTTTCCCTCTAACTGTGCATTGGGCAGGGCAATGCCTGTCTCTCCTAATCAAAAATGTAATCAAAGATCTCACTTCTCGTAAAAAATGTATTAAAAAGAAGAAACGATGCAGCATATTTCTATTGGCTTCGCTGCTGGTTTGCTCTGGTTTCTACTTCTGTGCTGCTCCCTCCTGCCTCTCACAAAAGAATCCCCACCTCAACTTTCCCCGTGTCTTGAGAGGTTTAATTGCAAAATGTTGAGCTTTGAAAACAAAACACACCAAAAAAAAAAAAAAAATCATTGTATTTGATTCAAGTGAAATATTGATTGTCCTTGAGTTCCCGCACCGCAGATATTGGCAACGTTTTGTCAGCGTCAAGAGTGAGGAGAAAGATCACAGCAAGGAAATAAATATTCCAACTGGAAGGAAAAGAAGCTGAGCCAGGAAAATAGCTGTGCCCCATCGCTCCCTCTCCCACAGCTGCTTCTTAATAAATGGTCTGTTGACCTGATGTTAACGTTTCCAGTTTACAGTAAGCAGCATTTCTCTTAAACAAGATACTGATAAAGTGAAGCAAGGGAATAGAGGGGGTGGAGAGCAGTTTTGCAAAACATGCTGGAGTGAGAAATTCGGAACATACCGTGTGTGTCTCGGGAGTGGGAACATGCCTCAGCGT
Organism: Calidris pygmaea; assembly: GCA_003697955.1. Classification (NCBI taxonomy): domain Eukaryota; kingdom Metazoa; phylum Chordata; class Aves; order Charadriiformes; family Scolopacidae; genus Calidris; species Calidris pygmaea. The sequence goes on from QJSC01005339.1 coordinate 1,605,077, forward strand.
GTGAATAAATATATAATGTATAGACATATGCTCTTGCTTCTCAGAAAGGGAGGGTTTTTTTGAGTAGTCCCAGATTGCGTGGCTTTCAGAGCGACAGGCAGGGCTCTCGCGCGGAGACTGTCGGTGTTGGGGATGGAGGGGTCGGAGGGTGGTGGTTTGGATGGAGCATCCCCACGGAGACTGGTCAGGGAGAGGGGGCCAGTGGTCTGTCTGGAGAGACTCAGTGCGCGCGGGCTTGCTCATTTTCATCTCGCAGGCGAGGGCTAATGGAGATCAGATTTTCATACAAATGCCGTTGAGAAGAAAGAGCGCGGGAAGAGGCATCAGATAAGTGTTAACACAAAGTTACTTGTTAAATGGATTTTTTATTGTTTTCCATGAAGCCTGTACAGAGCTGTTGTCCTCTTTTTAATTCTTCTTCTGCCATTTGTTCCCTTTTTCACTGCCTCCACAATTCTCCCATTCAAGTCAAAAAAGCCACCTCCAAAAGACCAGTGTAACATTAGCAGAAATTATTAGCAGCAGTGATTTCAATATTCAAATGGACATAATATTTAGTAATAGACTGGGAGCTGTATAAATAGAGTATGAATGCCTAGTAATGAATCATATCAATAATTTTCACATACAGACTGTGCCTTACATTTCTCAAAGGCCTTTACAAATACCAGTTGATTCTCCCAGCACGCCTGCTTGTTGGAGGAGATGTTGTTAGTTCTAGTGGAGGGTGAGGCTGTGGAGATGCGGAGAAATGATGTTGCTTGCATGGTTCGTGCTGGGACCTAAAGTGAGGAGTAAAGTTGGAAGCTCCTTGCTCCCGGGTCCTAATCGTGGGACTGAGCAGCTTCGTGCGATTTCTTTGGCATGGCTGGAGGTGGTGGTCCTTGTGGATGGTGGCAGGAGGAAGACAGCTTTTGGTAGACCCTGAAATCTGGGGCTGATGGGATGTGGGTGAAGGCAGGAGTGATGCACAGGGAATGGCCGATCTGGTCTCAATGGTGCTGTGGTTTAAGCTTATAGTCGAGAGTGGCACCTCTGCCCCACACAAGTGGGGGCTTAAGGGTTTTTTGACCTCAAGAAACATGTTTTTCCATGCAGAAAAGTAGCAGCTAATGCAGACATACTCCAGAATGAGAAAGGGGCATCTTGAATCCAGCTTTACTTGGTAACTCTCACCCACCTCAGTCAAGGAGGGCAATAGCTGAAGAGTATCTGAAATCCTGGAAGCATCTTTTCTAGCATAGTATCCTACTTGGCATTCACCACAGAGACCGTCTCTATTTTACTGTTGCCCTTCTTAATTCTGCAGTAAATTGTTCCAGCTTTTAATGTCTCTCCTGGTGACCCAGCGGTGCAGTCACTGATGGAAATCTTCTCCAGAGGAAAGAGGCAGTTTATATGGCACGTGCCTCAAACAAGGGAAACCTAATTTATCTTCTGCCCTTGTTTTGTACTGAATTCACCAGGGCTGACTGACTGCCCAGGAGAAGAGGACATGCTCTCAACTTGTATAAAAACATGACATGGTACTTCTAGAGTGTTTTTTTTCAAACGCATCTTATTTTGACATCTTACTTGCTATTTTGAGTGGTGCTGTACGCTGAGAAGTTGTCTTTAAGCTGACCACAGTGGCACTTGGCTTTTTATTCTGAGAGGTTACATCATTTCCAAACCCATAAGCGTGTTAAGAGTCCTTTCAATTGGCAGAACAACATGCACTACACTGCACTTGTCTGTACTGAATTTCTTCTGCTGTAGCGTTGTCCAATGACCCAAATTTCACAGGTCCTGCTGGTCTCTCACAGTTCTCCACACTCCTGACCCACCTAAGTGATTTTGCCCTCTCATAGTTGTTTCTGTCTCCTAAAGCATCAATTGTTGGGCTGAAACCATTGATTCTTGTCATCATGCTGCCGCTCTCCTTCCCAGACCTCCATGGAGGTTGGCAGGAGACCAAGGTTGGAAACATCATCCAAGCTCCTCTTGAGCTGAGAGGCAAAGGAAGAATGGGCACCCCAAAGCAATGTCTTTCCAAAGCTTAATTGCTGAGCCCTAACCCCACTTCAGCAAACTCCCACCACTCTTCATACAGGGACAGAAGGTGGCAACCTGGGGCCCACAGCCCAGAGTCAAACTTTGTACTTTGGAGCTGTGGCCTTTGGGAAGAGCGTGTGCATTTCTCAGGGCCATCCCACAGAGCCAAATTTTAGCTGTCAAGTTCTAAGGACTGTTTTGACGAGCTTATTGAGCAACTTCATTGTTTCATCTCCCAGATGAGACTTGGCCACATCAATTATTTTACAGCTTTTTTTCCCCTTCCTGCTTATCAACTTATAGTTCAGCATGCAGTTTTACACTGCCCAGTTTCTGAGAGACATTAATACTACTTTTTAATGATCTTTGCCTGAAGCTTTTTGAAAGTCTATCTAAGTAGTATTTGTAGTTTCATTAACTCTTTCAGATAAGACTGTGCATATTAGTGTCAAGAGGACTTTCTTCTGCACGTAAGATATGCTCTTCCAGCCGGGTTATGTTATATTCCTCTAGGCAATACCTCAGGTATTTTGTTCCATGAACTGAGTCTAGCATGTTTAGGGAATAGATTTTTTTTCTCTTTTTTTTCTTTTTCCCCTTCTTAAGAAAAAGAAAGCAAAAGGAAAACATAGCAACAACAGCATGGCAACAGCAGCTGCTGCACAAAAGAGAAATAGGCAAACAGACTTCCGAAACATGTATTCACTGTTAAGCTATTTTTACTGGTTGGTGAGTATGTGGGAGTATTATAACAAAATAAGTGAGAAAATAGCTTACAAATAATTCATAAGAAACTTTAGATGAGAACATACCTTAATGACTTCAGCCTCCCAGCTAGCCCTCGTGCTGTATGAATCTCCACAGGCACACACGTAAAGGTCACCTCTGATCTACACTATTTATATATTACAAATTCGTCCGTAGACACGTATATAAAATTCCATACAAGAAATAACGTCAGTGGAGCATTAAGGTTAAATAACCAGGCATTAAAAAGTAAAGAATTGTGCCTCCCTGCATAGCGACTTAAGAATAAATCCACCTCATTACATCTGCCTCTTTCACTTCTCCGGGGACCTCTTTCCCCACTCACCTTCTGTCTGGAGCACACGGGCAGGAACCTCCAGCACAAAAACACTCGTATCCACGTCTTTGGGCAGTGCTCGGCCACAGGTGAGGCCACGTATATGCTGAAAAGTGGCAAAACAAGAATAAATAGCATCTTCCCCGATCAGCCTGGGAAACGCTCTGCTTCTCCAGCCCCTCCCCAGGATGCCCCGCTCTCACCGCAGACCAGTAAACCGTGGGAAGCCTTTAACAAAATTTAAAATTAATTCATCGAGAACTTGAGAGAAACAGCCTCACAAGTGCTGAACCTCTTAACAGTTGCAGCCCGATCTGTTGTGCTGCGCGAGCCCTTTTCTCTGCTGAGACGCGGTCCATGGGAGGCTGAAGGCAAACACGGTCTCGTAAGTCTCCTCCGCAATCCCCATGCGTCTGTTGGCACCGAGACAAACCCCGCTCAGCCCTCTGCAGCCAGAGCTAGATCCATCTGCCTTTGGAAACAGCACAAATCTGTTTTCCTGCTTAAACAAAGTCATTTGCAGGGTCCTGTTGTGGGAAGCTCCTCCTGAATGGAGCAGTCGTTGGGATGAATGGGTGGTTGTTGAGCTGGAGCCGCGGGCTCTGCATCGCCGCAGGCTGTATTGCGGGCATCCCTTTGCTGTACATTACATGGAGTTTATGATTGATTTATTGCAAAAAGTTATTAATCCCATATCTCGGGTGTTTAATCCCACATCTGGGTCGAGAAAGCTCTGTGTTCTCCAACAAAGGAGGCAAACGGGACTTGAGCGCCGAGCCCTTTGCATGGTTCTGCGTCGCTTTGCATACGTAGGAAGCCCTTTTCTTCTTGTCTTGCAATCTCAGGTAGAGCTTGTGCTTCCCTACCCTTCAAAGGTGTGATGAGCAATGACTAGCACATGTTTTTAATTCTCCTCATTGCTGTATAATTAACTTGTTCTGGAAAGTTTGGTGTGTAGCTGGTAGGGAAGGAGGCTGGTGAAGTTCTCCAGCTGATGTCGGGGATGAGGAAGCGGCAGCTCAAGTGGGTTGGTTCCCTCTGAGGCTTTTTTTTTTTTCACATACAGGAATGCGATGCTGAGAAACACTTTGTTTGTAAAATTCTTTCTGGTTTTAAATTGCTTTGTTTAAACAGTTTTGTCTAGAAACCCTCCAAGGAAACTCATCCGCTTGTTTTCTCATCTGCATCTTCTGCTTTCTGTGTGTTTTTTACACAAGAAAGAATGCGAGCATCTCATGCACATTTATATGTACACAAATAAATGTCACTTGAATTGTAAAATAGAGGCTGGTCGAGGAGGACAAAGGTCAGTGATCTAAAATAAACCTGCCACCTTAGTGGAGACGTGCTCTGTATTGCAGCACTCATTCTTGGCTGAGGTGTTTTCCTGTGGCCTTCTGTAACATCTAAACACAGATTAACACTGTTCCTACAACGTTTAGAGCACAAGTAGCCTGGATTTGAGGCATTTGAAGAAGTACTTCTTGACTCTGTTGCTGTTTTGTTTGTATTTTTAGCTTGTGAAAACAATTCTCAAGAGCATCGTTAGGTGTATCATAGCAGGGACACCTCTGGGCGCGCTGGGGAACGTGTGAAAGCAGGTTTCGAGAGCTTTTATTTTCACACCGTGTTTCAGTTCTGTAGTGATAAGTGTTTTCTGGAGTACAAACCTGGAACCCGTCCCCTTGCAGGTCTCGCTCCTTGAAACGTATAAAAGGTTTTTTTTCTAAATTTGAGGAGTTTGCTTGCAGTAGGGCTGTGTCACCCTCAGCCTGTAACGGGGCTGACCAGCTGGGTGACGAGCAGCACAAAGTGGAAACTGCTGTTGATTTTAGCAGCTGATGGCATTGGACAGGTAGGATTTGTACAGGACCTGCGGCAGAGAGGGAAGGTAATGGCGTAGTATGGGAAAAAATGAGGGAGGAACAGATCTTTTTAGGCAATTCCGCGTCGGCAATCGACCTATGACTCGAGACAAGCCCAATATCCTCTACCAGAATTTTTCACCATAATGTCTGGGCTGGGTAATTGCTGTGTCCTTCAGCAGGTGGGGTGAATGCTGCCGAGTGAAGGCAGCAGGGAGAGAAGTGCTTGGAGTCATCCCCCCCCCCAAATTCTCTTAATTCAGGGCAATACTTGGACTTTGCAGGTGTGGAGGAAGCAAACTGATCCCTCTCCTTGCGTGCAGCATCCTGGATCTCCTCCAGCCCTGCAGGCAGGACCAGCCCACCCAGGCACAGGCTTTAACCGTTACCTTTCGCTACATCCCCAACTCGTGTCTGCTCCTTTCAGCCGGACACAGAGCATCCCGCGGGGACGGTGGGTTTATCGCTGCATTGTCACACCCACAGACACCCCAGTCATTTCAAATGGGCTGCAGTCAGTATGTTCAGATTTGATTAAGAACTTTTTTGAAAGATAAAAAGCATTTAGAGCTAAGGGTTGGCTCCAGCCCTAGTTATTTACATCGGGGTGGGGGGGGATAAAATCTTTTATTAGTGTCACTGTTTAAATATTTTGGCTCTCTATTCCAATGTTGTGGCAAGAAGGAACCATATGTGTTCCTAGAAAGAGAGCCTAGTGCAGCCGTTAATCAGGAGAGGATCTATTAATGTATTAACATTCAGAATAATGAGCGAAAACAGCATGCACTGGAGAGACTAACGCTATCTTTAGTCTGCGGCTTTCAAATGTTTGGAAAATGTTATATTCCTCCATCTTTCTAAAGCTGATTTTCTGCCAAAAAGAAGTTCTCTTCTGCTGTTAATTTTAGAAAGGTTAAATCTATTTACAAAAGCAAACATAAGCAGGGAGTGATGAAAACCAGGAGGACGTGGGGAGCAACGGGCTCCCAGGCTGCAGAGTTCACGGCAGGAGCTGATCTGGCAAGGAAACTTGTAGGCATGTCCCTTCCTTTCCTTGACGTTATGCAGAGCAGGGGACGTGGTTGGAGAAGACATGAAGCCCAAGCTCCTTACCAGCTCCCCACCTTTCTCCAGAAGCCACCGGACGATGTATGTGTGTGTCTATAGATGGGTATCGGGCTCTGGGGAAGATTGCCGAAAGACTTGGCACGGGAAAAGGGCAAATTTTAAAGAGCTGGAGAGTGGGAGAGATTGCTGGTTGAGCAGCTTGGTTGCCTGGAGGTCATTGCTAATTAGCGGCATCTTGCCTAAAGAAGTGAACATTACATTTTAATGCTGCTATGAAAACCAATCGTGCCGTCTCCCCTTTGCATCCCATGCTGCTGCCTGCTTTGCTGTGGCATCTGGAGGAGGCTGCAGACGGGAAGGGAAGAAATCCCTCGTAAAGGATGGGGAAGGGATGCTGAAGTGGTGGCGGAGCTCGGATGAGAGAGGCTGGAGCATGACAGCTGTTACCGGATCACGCGAAAAGCCTGCCAGCCAAAATGCATCAGTTTGTGTGATATCCGGGTGTCTTGTCTTCTGTTTTCATAATTGCATACATGGTGTCTGCATAAATCTTTTCTCCCCCCCTTCTTCTCCCTCCCTTGCACCTCCAGCAAAGGGAGCTGACTGGCGGATGGCAGCCCGTCAGTGGGAGAACACCAGCAGGAAGAGACAACCAGTCAGATGTGTGTCAGATGGGGAGGGCCGGCGCCCCAGGCACATTCCTCGGAGGGTTCTCGAACACGGTGCATTCGCTAAATAGAAAAACTTCTCCTTTCCCCTACGGGAAGAGGAGCATGTTCATCCAGACATGAGAACCAGCAGCGCTGTCTCGCCATGTTCTTCAGGAGGTTAGTGCCAAATGACAGCACAGGCGGCAACGGCAGAAGCTTTCAGCAAATGCGTTGTAGCCCAAAGGTCTGAGTGTCCCCTCGAGGGCTAGAGTGGAATTTCTTTTCCTTTTTCACTGAATACTGAAGTCTTCCTATTTATTCACTCCTTAGCTGCAACCTCTGTCTCTTCAGCTGTGAGCTTCCCTCTTAGGGTGAGATCAGACCTGCTCCAGGAGAGAGGAGTAGAGGAGTCTCTGTTTCACACTGGGTTTCCCATTAAAAGCCCATTTCTTGAAAGCAGGGACAACCTGCACAGGCCAGTTGACTGGTTTCCTTACTGTCTTGGTCTTCGGTTTTTCCTGCCCCATGGACTACCAGTCTGGTTGAGTAACTCCACAAATACAGCTACTGGCAACCTCCAGCTCCATGCACTCAAAAGCCTTGACTTTGAGTCCAGACTTGAGTTGAGAAAGAAATGGTGAATTTTTTTTTAATAATGATGTCTTCTCCCCCAGTATTAATCTTAGTCTGAGGCTGTGGGTGTAGTCTGAGAAATGTGCTTCCCCCCAGGGGGTTTGCGAGCTTTTAAGGGTTAAAACTCATCTTGAAGACACAAGGAAAGCCTTTTGCATGTTCAAAATCAACTTTCCTTTTTTTTCGCATTCTGGGGAGTGACAACTCACGCTCGCTTTGGTCCTGTTGACAGTCGTGCTGATGACAGCAATTTCAAATGAAGAAAAACGAAGAAAATGTGAGCCAGCAAAAAAAGCAAGAGCAATAAAAGCGCCTTCCTCAACTCAGGCTAAGATTGTGAAATTTGGCTATTGATGTTGCAACAGCAGCTAATGTTATTTCCAAAGCCAACACTTAAATTCCACTTTGGCAGATCATAAGTATAAACAAGTCACGCAGCCCCGTCGGAAGAGGCAATTATTGACCACTTCTTCTTGCTCCTGGTCGAGCGGTGGCTTTGGTCTCCGTAGCAGTGACTGTAACGCAGAGGTGACTAATGTGTGCCACCAATTTCCTTGATGTTAGGCTTAAACCTGCATTTTAGCCCAGGGTGCCAGACTATGACAAACAAGAGCTAGAAGCGGGTAATGAATAAACATGGTGAGAATTTCAGCTGTAATCTGCCATCAGGTCCATCTGTTCCTCCTTCCCCCACAAGCCTTGCAGACTCAATGAGCCGGGAACAGCCATGCTCCATATACTGCCCCATCCTTCAGCCACACATCTAAGGTCTAATTGTCGTTAAGTTTATTGCTGATGGTCTCTCGAGCCGTGAGTGCTCACAGGATCTTCTTGTTCAGTTCTCTAACCTTCTGCCTGCCCTGCTCATGACAAGACTTCCAGAAGGATACCAAAAAGCTGAGGAGGATAAACGTATTAATCACAGGCTGGTGTCTGCTGTATGACAGAGTACGGGTTGCTCCAGTGAGACATACCTCGAAGGCATCTGGAATCTGCTCCTTTAACCCTTCCAGCGTGCACTCAGCCTCCATCTCTCGCAAAACGAGAAAGCCCAGCTCCCAAACCAAGGGGGTTCTTGGTTTGCAAGAACTTGCCCACCAGTTCTTGGCAGCTGGTGAGTCCTGAAGGCAGTATTTCCACCCCGTGTGATGTGCAGGTGCTTCGGCTGGGGTTTTCCTGCTTATTGTCTCTAATCTGGAGAAGGGAAATCAGAGGTCCCTGGCAGAGGCGTGGTGCAGAAGGAGAGGAACGGCGCGTGCCTGGTGTGACTCAGCCAGCAGTGAAGGCTCCAGTGGGTTCTGCCTGTTGGTGAGCGGTGGTTCGCTCTGGGGAGCGGATGCCTATCTCCCTGGCAACGCGGCCTCTTGCGAAAAAGTTGCCGTCAAAATCCACCGTGGTTCCAGCCGTCTCTCCTCCATGCAGGGCTTTGCAAACTTCACTGCTCGTGTTCTCTCACAGACCTCCGGCTCACAGCTGCGCTTCACAAGTGGAGTTATCTCCCCGCTTTGGGAACCAGGCCATCTTCATTAAAGCCCACACAGATGATGGGTTTTTTGCATTTCTTCCATAGGGGCTTCCTTCTCATGTTCCAGAAAATCCACGTTCTTCATTCTATGCTCCTCTGTTGCTTCCAGCTTTCCTCTCAGCAAGGGAGATGGAGAGGAATGTGATAAACAACTTGGCTGGCTAACGAGACGAGTTCCATGTCTAAATGAGGGCTTCTTGTGTGCTGGGTTCGTTTCCCAGTCACAGGTATCTCCCTCCATTTGTCTGTCTTCTTCTGGCTTTCCTGGGAGAGAGCTTTGGGACCTGATTTGAGTTGCACCTACTTTTCCCTTTGTGCCAAGCCCCCACGTTCATCGGGTCCAGGCGCAGACCAGCAACTGCCTCTGGGTGGGAGGGCTGGAGAGCTGCGTGAGGCTGGGATTTGGCTGGGAAAACAGAATGGAAATAACACCCAGCCCCTAGCACTGCAGGCTACGGCTGCAGAGCCATTTCAGGGAAAGTAACGGGAGATTTTTCTCTCCCTAATTTATGTCTCTCCTGCATATGGCTTCTATGGAGTCGCTAATGTTGCGGGCAGATGGGTTGGCATTTTACTAGACGGAACACATGGGCTTGATGTTGTTAATGCTTGTTAACTACTCACTCTGCAGCTTGACCAGGCCAATGCGGTCACCTCGCAGATGGTTGGGAAGCTGGAGCATCCAGCTCTGCAGCGCCCGGTCCTGACAGCAGTTGTGATAACGTGCCTTTGGCTGCTTTTTCTGAAGGGCTTCGTGGTCGGTCAGAGATACCTGTGGCTGAGGGAGCAGCGCAGCTTCCCTGGATGCTAAGGAAAGACACTGATTTGTAAAGATCCTGAGCCTTTTAACGAGGTATTGGCTTCAAAGGCTTAATTTCATAGTTTGGATTTTTATAGGATGGGGTTGGAAAAATTTCTGTGAGCCCTGTGCCTTGCTCTCATCTACAGTCCTTCACGGTTGATGCTTGTAATCATTTTTGGCGGTGAGCATTATTTAGCAGTCCCGAGGCCTGTTAAAAAGTTATAATTTAGGATCTCAAGCTCTGACTCGCAGCCAGCTGCCGGTATTAGCTTGGAGTGGACATCCCATGCAATTTTCCTTCCTCTGTGATGTGAATATTCTGCTGTGATTTAGTCTCACCGGTCTTGTGTTCAGCTGAACCATTTCTAGGTGTCACCTTAACAAAACCTCCGCGGGGTGAATCTCCTTGATAGTTGGTTTGGAGACCCTCATCGGAATCTGTGGATGCAAAAGCAGACGCTACGGGTGAATCATTCATGTGTCCCCCATCCCTCTCTGACAGTACTGATGCTCAATTGCCAGCGTAATGGTGGGAATGCATCCCACGGATGAGACAGGGAATTCTAGTTTCAATACTTGTCCTTTAAAACTCTCAAAGCACTTTTGGAAAATGCCTGGGTATTAGTCCACACTGAGCAGTAGTTCTTCAAACCTATGATTTAAATTGGATATATTTGTCTCTGTCTGTCCTGAACTGTTGAGTAACATTAATGCACCCTGATAATAGCTGTCACATTTTACCCCTGGGGTTGCTCCTCAGTGATAGGTGAAATCACAGCAGTTCAAAGGCCTGTCTTCCAGGATGAAAAGCTCCGTAGGAATATTCAGATATAAAATAGTAATAGTGTGAATCAAAAAATACGCTTCCCTTATTTTAACGCCTTTGATCTTATTTTTATGGCATCGCGTTTGACAGTCTAAAGGGCATTAACCTGTAGGAGAAACCTTTTGAGAGAAGATGCTGACTCGCCCTCCGCTGCGCAGAGCGCCATCCCCCAGGATAAACACCAGCCAGTTTTCCCCATCGAGAGGGGTGCGGGTGTTTCACTGCCCCTGTCCCTCCTCGGTTTTTTGGGTTTGTTTTTTTTTTTTCCACATTTTTCATCTTTTTACATCGGGTGCAGGAGAGCTCACCCAGATCAAACCGCGTAGCTGTAGGGAGAAACTCCCTGCGCTACGTGCCCCGCTCTGGGCTGCTTTGGTGCAGCAGCACCCAGGACCCCGTCGCTTCTGCCGCTCGGCGTTTCTGATGAAGATGGAAGGGTACGAGCTGACCTCTCGCGCAGAAGACATCCCGGGGCTGTGGTTCATCTCGGATGTTGAATAATAAGAAAGAGAAAGGAAATGTTTGCTATAAATCTCAGCGCACGCGGGGCTGTTTCTCACTTATCCCACCCCAGCTTTCAATTTTCTTCTTGGCATTGCCAGGCGCTTGCTTTTCTTTGCTCAGCAGCTAAAAGCAGCTTTTTCATTACATTTCCTGGAAGGCCCTTTACAGGCATCCATCTCTCTCTGCCTCATAAATTCACTTTATATAGCAAGCCGGCGACACGGAGGTCAGAGGGCTTGGCAAGAAGCAATTATTATAAAGAAGTAGTCTTCCTCTTTTTGGGTTACAAAGAGGATATTAAAGAGGGAAAAACTTCGCTGCAGACAAGGAATGGTCATTTGTGAAAAGAAGATGACTTGATTGATGAAGAGCTGCACATCCAGCGAGAGCTACCTTGGTCCTGTCAGGCCAGCTGAAAGCAGCCCACTCCCACGAAAAAAAAGGAGATGAAAACCAGTAAACAGTTTGCTAAATAACCTCATAAATATTTCCAGCCGTAAGCACATCTTGTGGTGCAATTTGTTTTTTTGTTTTTTTAATATTTCTCTAATTTTAAATGAACAGCCTCTAATTAAAGTGATTTAGTGGCTACCTGGGGACTTGGTATTTGAGCAGCGCGTGATGCTTAGGAGAGATTGATTGGTGAGGCGTAGCTCAATTGGGGGATTTTGGTAATGATATCATCACCCGAGAGAGCCAAGTTTGAGCAATTAGATCTCACCAAACCTCGTGTTTGGGTTGTTATAACTTCAGGAGGCGGTTTCCACATGTGCACACACACGTTTGCCCTGGGGATTTGCTGGGCAGCCCAGTTTTTGGGCTGGCTCCGTGCCTGGTGGGCTGCCCCGTGCGTGTGTGTGCCTGGCCGGAGTGACCCAGTGGTGACAGTGGTGATGTCTCAGCACCGCAGAGCCGGGGAGAAGGTGCCGCACGTGGACAAGGCGGCCTTTGACATTTAGAAAAATCTCAGCATCCAAAGCAAGAGGCAGAAACAAAAGGATTTTCTCGTTTAAAGGTCAGAGCGGCTTCTTAAAAGATATTTTCGAACGGGTTTGTTGGGCTGTGACAGGGTTTATGTGGATTAGTGGGTGCCAAGGTAGGCGGTGGGCACCACGGGGAAGGCGTCGGAGGGAGGCGAGGGGCCATCAGGGCCACCAGTGTCCCCAAGGCGCTTGGTGGCAGAGCCTCTGCGGTGCAGATGGTGGTAGCACTGGTTTTGGGAGGTCATCAGACAGCATGACCAACCCTGAGGACTTCTGCTGATGGGGGAAGGTGTTGGGGAAGAGGAGGTCTGAGGGATTTGAACGATGGAGGCATGGGGAGATGTACATAACCCTCATCAGAGCAGGCTTTGAGGTGGGGTGGGGAACGCCATGAAGACAAGGGAAACAGCAGTAAGAACTGGGGCAGGGAGAGGAGAGCATGGCCACGGCACCGTCCATAATGCCAGAGGCCTGTGGACCTGAAGGGAATGGGGAGAAGCTCTGTATGGAATCTCAGATGTGAAGCCGTGTTGCCCCTTCCCTGGGCACAGAAGGGGCTGTTTGCCATGTGTATTCAGAACACTCGTGTGTAGGGACGCAGCAGGGACAGTGATTTATGGAAGAGCATAGCAGATGAGATGGAGCCTCCACGATACATTCGCTGGGTAAATGTCACTGGGCAATGATTCACTTGCTCGTTTTGACCCCTAATACATCTTAGCCTTGAAAAGCACTGTCTACCGTAGAGCGGCATCTGCAGAGCAAAGGCTTGTGTCTGTGCCAAGGGGTGGAAAGCCACTCTGGCAGCCCTGCCAGAGTCCTAGGCTTCACCCTTCCTCACGCTGAGGTGTTTGAATTGGGGTTCCCGGGCTGAGACGCAGCTCTCTTGCCTGCTGAGCCTGGCACAAAGCTCCATCACTGTTGTCAGCTCGCCAAAAACCATTTGGAAACTCCACCTCCATCACATGGAGGGGTGTTGGAAGGTGCAGGAACGCATGTCCTGAGTGGGTTGCATCGCCAGAGGAGGTTGAGCTTTCTCAGTGTGGAAATCAGAAGTAGAATATCCCCATTTTAATCTGAAATCATAGAATCATAGAACAGTCCAGGCTGGAAAGGATCTTGAAAGATCATCTGGTCCAACCTTTTATGGGAAAGGGAGCCTAGATGAGATTATCAGGTTGTATTGGATGCTGAAACCCTCTTCTCCCTTTTTCTGCATTTCTACCCCATCTTTCTCGTGATACTACATCTCCATATCAGCTTTCTCCTCAGGGCGTGCAACAACCCTCTCTCCTATCTTATTCCAGAGTCTGAAGTCCTACAGGACATTGAGTATTACGCTCAACCAGTATTTTTCAAGCAGCATCCTTTGCATGAAGAGCTTCATGCCAGTTTATAGCTGATGGCACTTTTGGAGCCAGAGTTAGGCTGGATCCGTCAGTTTTAGCTAACAAAATATGTCAGAGAGAAGAGGAAAAGGGCATGCAAGAAACTAAAAAATTGGTTTGTCTAGTTCAGAGTGCACTTCTGAGCTTGTAGATGACCGAAGGTCATATGCTGTGGCATTACCAGCCCCGTCTGGTCCATCCTGCAGCAGGGACCTTTGGGAGTGCTCATTGCTCCTACACATCCTCTGCATCGTCTGCTCCTTGCTGAGATGGTCCCTGTTGGAGAGAAGAACTCGCTTTTCTGCCACGCTGGTGGTTATTTGGGAGACTTTTATATGTATGTGTAAACTGTAAAGCTTGAATAATTTACCAGTTTCCAGGGTTAAGAGGAAGATTTATGATGTTTCCTTCTGGCAGGCGGCAGCTGATCTTGATTCTCGTGGGAAAACAATTGTACTAACGGCTCCTTTCTCTGAGCAGATCCAGGAGCAGCTCCTGCAACTTTACGTCTCCGCGTGGTAAATAGACCTGTCTTCTTGTTTTTCACAATATGATGAAGTCTGCCCACTGATGTGATTGTTCTGTGGGGTAGCACAGCCTGTGAGGATTAAAAACAGGGTGTCACCCTCCATACCCGTAGCAGGAGTCGCATCCCCCCAGCAGCAGACCTGATCGTGCCGTAACGTGGGGCGAAGATTGATTTCCATTGCTTTTCTAGAAGAGGTCCCGATAGGCCTTAAATCAGACTCAACTGGCAACGGAGCCCAGCGAAAGCTGGAATCTTTCCTCTTGCAAGTATTTGAGATCTGAATAAAACATAACATAGACCTGAATCTCAGTAGTTTAGCGAGCCAGGCAGATTTTTTTCCCCATGAATTAGAAGAAACCAATATAGGTCCCCGTAAAGAGTACCTGTGAGATGATATTCTCATACTACTTTGCTTCAGCCTCCTGGGCTGCTCTGTGCGGAGGGAAGCCGAGGGCACGGGGGGAATATTTGTGTCTGGAGTGAAGCACTGTGCTCAGCCGTGGGGAAAGGGGGGAGTGGAGCGTGATGGTGGTCCCCAATGTCTCCTCTTGCATTGACTCCTCTATGCATTGGCTGTGGGCACTCGCAGGCTCAGCTTTTCCTTCAACCCCATCTATTCAGCTTGACTCTAAATCTTGATGGTTTTTTTTCATGCTTTTGAAGCAACAAGGCACTATAGTGAGGTACCGAGTAAGACAACCTGAGAGGAGGCTGTAGAGAGGTGGGGGTTGGCCTCTTCTCCCAAGCAAATAATGACAGGAGCAGAGGAAATGGTCTGAAGTTGGGGCAGGGGAGGTTTAGATTAGATATTAGGAAGAATGACTTTCCTGAGGGGGTGGTCAGGCACTGGAACAGCCTGCCCAGGGAGGTGGTGGAGTCACCATCCCTGGAGGTATCTAAGAAACGTGTAGACGTGGCACTTCGGGGCATGCTCTAGTGCCCGAGATTGTTGGTTTGTATCTGTTTGTGGTTTGTTTGTGTGGGGTTTGGGGATTTTTTTTGTTTGTTTGTTTGGTTTGGGTTTTTTTTTGTCGTTGGACTCAATGATCTTAAAGGTCCCTTCCAATCATGAGGATTCTGTGATCTCAGCAGAAGACGTGTCAATAATGTTGGGCACAGAGCAGGTAGGGCTGGGTTTGAATATGCGCTAGTCTTTCTTGCCCCATTCCCACTCATGGACTGTCCCTGTGGATCAGTGATGGTTGTTTAGGTTCTTCAGCTGGGCATTTTCCTCCTAGATGGGCGTTGGTGGCTTTTGGCTTTATCTAAACTTTGAATTTCCAGGGATGCATCACTGGGGTGAATGGCGATTGCATTACACGGAGTGTGTCATGTGAATAGCTGGCAGGTGCTGTCACCTGCAAGTTTTGTTAGCAGGGGGTGCATCCAGGAGTTTTTCTTTGAGGGTTGAGACCTTTTTTTAATTTAAAAAATAGATTACAAATGAGTGGAGGGAGTCCTAGCTATGAACTGAGAAGAGGAGGACTCGAGGACTTGAACCGCTGGAAATTTCAGCTTTGCATCTTTCATAAGTCTGTTTTTTAGAGCTGGAGCCGTGGGTGTGCTCTGCATCCCACCGAAACGGTGGGAAACAACCAGAGCCCGCAGCGTTCCTTCGGCAGAGCATCCCCTCCAGTGTCCCACCCCTCGGTGCTCCCGCGTCCCCCTGGTCCCCTGCTCCCCCCCTTTCCCGCGCCACCCACCCCAGCGCTTCCCCCTCTGCCCACAGCCCACCCGTGGGCACCAGGCAGGGTGCGGATCAGCCTTTGGAAAAGAAATCCTTTGAATTAAAGGGAAACATATTGCTATTGTTTCCTATAATCACTTGATTCGTAAAGCACATGCTGGAAAGGTACTCCTGCTGCTGAACTCAAAGCAACAAATCTATCTGTATATCCCAGGCGTTATTAACAGGTGGGTGAAGAAAAAAAAAGCAATAAAAACAAATAATAAGAAAGGTAACAATGACAGCAATTTTAAAACACTCCCAGGAAAAAAAAAAAAAAAGTAACTAAATTTTTTTAAAAGCAGTGTGAGATTGAGTGAAGTGAACAGCAAGGGCATCCATCCTCAAAGTTAGCATGTAAGCATCTCCCGGCAGAGGAAGAATTGCCT
This sequence comes from Calidris pygmaea, assembly GCA_003697955.1. NCBI lineage: Eukaryota > Metazoa > Chordata > Aves > Charadriiformes > Scolopacidae > Calidris > Calidris pygmaea. The sequence continues at coordinate 1,621,083 of QJSC01005339.1, forward strand.
TTTTTCCAAGTGGCTGCCTTCTTGCCTTGTTCCTGTTACAGAAGAGATCATAAGAAACCTGGGTGAGATGTCTGGGGTTTGGAAGCTTTTTGAGTTTTTTAGATTTCTTGGAATTCCTGGGGAGACGGAGGCCGTGGCAGGGGGGATGGTGCCTCCCTTGACCATCCAACAACTGAAAGAAACCACAGTCCCGTTGAACTCGGTGGGAAATAACAGACTTTACAAAAGCATGTGTTTGTTCACATAACTTTCTCTGAACATTATTCTTCTGCCTCTGCTGAAGGAGGAAGCTTCGGTTATGAAGAACAGTAGAGAGAGAGAAATTACTATTAATCTCATAAAAGGGAAATTATTCAAATGTAGCCTTCACCCGCGACGCCAGTGAGCTCAAAGTAGAGGGGAAATTTAAAACATTTATGTTACTCCATTTCCGAGATCATAAAACACAAGCAAATGGTCTGGCACTGGATGCTAAATTTCTTAAGGAACTTGCTTTAATTAATTAAACTAGTAAACCAATTAATGGATTTACTTGTAAATTCTTAGAAAATTAATTCTGTGCCCAAAGAGTGTTTTAAATCTGCGAAGGAGGCAGTGTGTATTTCATACAGAGCTTGAATTCCCATTTTAGGTGAATCCAATCCAGCACTGAGTTTGGAGACACAATTGATGCGTTCATAATACTCAGACCTTCCTCCGAAACCGGCACTTCCCATCAGCCGAATCGGGGTGGGATTTCCAAACCCAAACCCTCTGCTGCTTCCCCAGCCCCTGTATGCCTCCCAGCCCCGCCACGGCCTCGCGTTGCGCCTCTGGCTCTGCCTGGGTTTCGGATGAACGTCCCTCCCTGTGCCTCCAGCTGGCTTCTTCATCTGCCATCCCTGCCCTCGTCCTCCTCAGCCTCTCTGATCCGAGGCAGCGGTACAGGGGATGTGCACAAAGCCAGGCGGGCAGCTCCAATAAGCCGCGGATTAAAGCCTTGAACAGCCTTTGGAGTTGCTGAAAAACAACCCAGCCCAAGTGGAGGAGATTTAAACAAAAGCTAATTTACTTTTCCGCGCGCAAGCCTTGTTTGGATTCCCTGCCTGGCTCAGGGGTGACGGGGGCATCCTCGGTACCTCGCGCTCCTCGCAATCCAAAGTGACACAGACATGAAAAGTTCATCATCAAATGTGTCCCGGCTCCTGAGAACATGAAATCAGAAACAAGCAGGTTCCCTGGGGCTCCTGCCGGTTATCCCTTCCCTTCTCTCCTAGCAGGTAATGCCACTTTTTCCCTTCCTGTGGCAATCCTCTGCTCTGGCTCTGGGCATCCTTTGATGGGGCTGGGGGTCTGCCCCCTTCCTGCGCACCCCGGGGGGACGCCAGCTTTGCCCAGCACCGCCCGCGCTGCTCCTCCTCGGCTCCGAGGGGGACCAGAGCTGCAGAGCAATTAGGAACGGCAGCATTTTGAAGAGGAAAATGGCAGGGGGAAAAAAATTAGCATTTGCACTGTGATGTTTTTGCTGTTTATTAATAAACAAGCAGCTTTTGTGCCTCCGGGGGCAGGAGAGGCTTCAAGCATTCCTTATTTCTCTTGCATTTAGCTTTTTTTTTCCGCTTGTTTTATATGTTGCAGGAGATTTGTAATGTCTTCCCACATGTTGAGTTTCCTTATTTTCATGAGAGCAGCTCTGGAATAATTCCTCTGGAGCTCTCGGCTGTGCGCTGGATTTAAACATCCAGAAACACTTGAGGGATGCAGGGTGGATCAGCAGCTCATTGAGAAGGAGTTGTGTTAATTAGGAACAGGTCTGCTTCCTCCTACAGAAGGGGAATGACTTCAGGGACGAGTGTTTTTCATGGAGAGAAAGCCCTTGCGCCTGGCTCCTGCCACCCAAGACCTGGGTGGTGATGGTGACCCCGATGTGGTCACCCCGGTTCTGCGCCCTGGGTGGTGGGAGGTGAATTAAGACCCTGCTGTATTAACGAGCTTGTTTTTCTTTTCCCTCAGGCCTCCAGCTCTTCTGGTGGAAAAATGCAGCTTCTGGAAACCGAGTTCTCGCGAACCATCCGGGAGCTCATCGAGCTCCACCTGCTGCGCCAGGACAGCATCCCCGCCTTCCTCAGCGCCCTCACCCTCGACCTCTTCAGCCGCCAGACCATTGCTTAGCGTCCCACCGCCAGCCACCAGCCAGCTGTGGAGCCCTCCCAGGCAGGACTCTTGAGGTAGCAAGGACAAATTCTCCCCTCCCACCCTTAATTTGTGGCATTGGGTTGCTTCTGTTCTGGGAACCCCTTTTCCCCCTTTCTTTCATGCTGATTTCTCTAAAAATCATCATTTCTCTCCTGTGGGAGGACAAGTCTAGCTCCACCCCAAGATCCATTCCCTGCCTTTGAAGTGGGAAATGTGTTCATCACTGCCCAGACTGTCCCAGCAGCCTTTTCCCAAAAGGATCCCCCAAATCTGGGTCCTGGCAGAGCGATGAGCCTTGCAGGAGGGTGGTGCCTCCTGCCCACTGGTTGTCCTCTCCTGATGGGAGCTAAGGGCTTGGTCCCCGAGGACGGGGACCTGGGGAAGGATCAGTCATGAGCAGCAGGTTCTTTGTGGGTACCTCCTGCTCTTGGCAAACAGCTCATCACTCAACAGGGTTGAAATTATTTTCAAGTTAGCCAGTTACCTGAGTCTGCCGTCACTCAGCAGACAAGCAGAAGCATAAAGGGCCATTTGAAGACCCCGTGACACATCTGTGTTGTGTGGTGTGCTCAGATGTCACTGATGAGCTTTTTGTTCCTCACCGAGGCTCTTGGGCTCTCGGTTATCCCAGGATTGCAGGAGGTGGGAGGGAGATCTTCGGGGTGTGCTTTCGCCTGCCACCAGGCTGGGGGTTCCTGCTTGCCTTGCTGGGGGTCTCCCTCCATGGAGGATGGAGCACCCCCTGAAGCCTGATGTTTTGTTTTACAAGGGATATAGCTCTTTTATCGTAAGAATAAAGTGTCACTTCCCAAACTGGATGTATGACTCCTTTATTTGGGCTTTAAATTACACTGTGCTCCCCCTCTGCTCTCCCACGTGTAAAGCCTGATAACAAATCGTCGTCCATCAACGGTCTGATGCTGGTACTGCTTTGAGAAGGGAGGACATCATTATCTCAATTTTTCCAGGCAAGTCTCATTCATGCTGTAAGCCAGATTAGTTTGTTATGAACTTCTGTGTGTATTGATTTCCTCTTGATATCAGCAGGAACATACTTCCTAAGCGTGGAGAGAAGGTAGCGGTGAGCAGGCTAGAAAGTTCCCATAGATGCTCGCAGTGGCTACAGGGTTGGCCATGCCTGCTGGAGTCACCCTGGGACCTATCAACGTGTCTACAAGCATGGAAGATAGCTGCTGTAGACCCAACTGATGAGACATGGAGGGACTGGCGTGTCCTCTGGGGAGGCTGCAGCCCCCGTCTCCCCGACCCTCCTCTCCGACAGGGTTTGCAGGGAAGCGCAGCAGCGAAAGTTTGGCTTTCTCTCTTCTGCTTGGAGAAGTCCTGGTGGAAGATGAATTGCCCGGCAAGCTGTGCCAGGGGGAACGCTGCCTGATTCGTATGCGCGACGTGGCACCGAGAGTCGCCTTCCTCAGTCATGGGGAAAATGAATCATGACGTCAGCCGCGTTCGGCTCCTCCGCCAACACAATAGCGGATCCTGGCTGCCTCTGAACGTTTTTCTCCTGGCTCCTCGCAGGAGAAATGAAGTAATTAATAAGTTTACAATAAACCCTCTATCTTAGCAAAACACGGGCGAGGCGAGAAGCGATGCTGGAGAGTGACAAGGGAAAACACGTTCCTGCCCGTTGGAAAGTTGCCTCCCAAGAGCGAAAGGATAATAAGTTGGGGTACAAAACACGGTAGGTAGTCTTCTGAGGTGCCTTCGGTGGGGAGAAGAGATGGATTGTTGCTCTGCACCCTGTTCTCCCAGCAAGACTGAGTTGTTCAGCTAAGTTTAACACGCAGCACGGCTGGGAGTGGTGTGTGGTGAGGATGGTGCTTGGCCTGATGTGCTGGTGTGCACCAGCACCTGGACCTGCTCGTGGCTTGGGAAGCTGCTGGAGTAACTGTCCTGCTTTGGCAAGAGCATCCCTGCCCTCCTCGTGGCGTGGTGCTGTTGCAGAGTGAGCAGACTCAGGAACCAGGCAAATCCAGGGCTTTTGGGAGCCCTAGGGCTCGCTGATGGAGGCCTGGGAGCATTCACGTGGAAGTGTGACCATTGTAAAGCCACCTGGGCCACCCATGGGACACAGGCTTGTGGCTGGGCATGGGGAAGGGGAGCTGGGACAGTTTCTAGCTCCAACAGCAAATTCAGGATGAAGCCCCAGACGTGTCTGAACCCTGCTGCCACGGCAGCTCCCGTGGCTGCCGCTGTCATTATGCTGCTCATCTCAGCCGTGACAGAGCTGCGAGGAGTGACTGCGACGCTGAATTTCACAGTGATTGCTCCTTCCATGACGAGCTCCATGGGCTTTCCAGCCCATCGCGGGGCCCTGCCACCGTGCTCACCACCCCCCACATCCCCCCCTCCATGGGGGCAGCCCCCCGGGGCAGTGCAAACAGAGAGGGTAGACTGGTTGCCACTGATGGGAGAGAGTTTTCAACCACCCCAGGCAGTGGGGACACGGGTCACGTCTGGCTTCAGCTTGTTGTCCCTTGCAAAGCTCCAGCCCCTTTGGTGGAAAATCATGTTGGAAAATCTGGGGAGATCAGTAATAAATTTGCAGTTGGTTGGAGGGGAGAGGCAGGAGTGTTAACAAGTGTGCCTGTGGTTGCTGGGTCCCTGAGCACACTCGCTGGGGTTTATGTGCTGTAAGCTGTAAAATGTGATTTATGAGTGCACGGCTGGGGGACTGCGTGTGTCGGAGCCCTGTCTTGTTTGCAGTGTTGCCTGAAGCTTCCCTTTGCTCAAACCCCTCCTCTGCTGATCAACCCTTTTCATCTGCGTGCGTCTATAAATGCCAAGCAGGGGCAAAGAGCTGCCAAGTGCTGCCGTATGGTCCCTGAGAGCAGCAGGGCTCTTGGCTAAGGCAGGTATTGCAAAGTTCATGCTTCTGCTAAGGTCACACCTCTGAACCTGCAGCCTTTTGCTCCAGCTTTGTGTCTCCTGGCTCTTTTGGTGTCGTCGTGAGTTGTTTGTGGGAGCCTGAGAGTTGTGCTGGAAGCGTGTGACGCTTGAGAAAGGACTAGAGACACCTTTTTGGGGTGATCTGTGAGAAACTTGGGACTCTTAGATGTCAGTAATGGATCGTCTCCATGTAAGACTGTAGGAGGAAGGGAAGGAGAAGAGGGGGAGAGCACTGGGGTTAGCTGTCAGGGGTGGCGACGTGGCCACTCTCTGGGAAGCCCTGAGCTCTGGTGGGCAGGAGACCCGTGATGGAGGGGGATGAGCATCCCCAAATACATCCTGCCACTGCTGCTGGGTTGCGAGGGTTCGGAGGGGATTTGGGGTATGGATACCTCTACTGTGAGGACAGGCTGAGAGAGTTCTCTCACTGCAGAAGAGAAGGCTCCGGGGAGACCTCAGAGCCCCTTCCAGTGCCTAAACGGGCTCCAGGAAAGCTGGGGAGCAATTCTTGACCGGGGAGGGGAACCACAGGATGAGGGGAAATGGTTCTAACCGGAGGAGAGGAGATTTAGATCAGATATTAGGAAGAACTTCTTTGGTGTGAGGGTGGTGAGAGCCTGGCCCAGGTTGCCCAGAGAAGCTGTGGCTGCCCCATCCCTGGAGGGGTTCAAGGCCAGGTTGGAGGGGGCTTTGGACAACCAGGTCTGGTGGGAGGTGTCCCTGCCCAGGGCAGGGGGGTTGGAACTGGGTGGGCTTTAAGGTCCCTTCCAACCCAACCCATTCTGTGATTTGACCCCAAATGCAGCCCTACAGGGGCTCATGATCAGCAGGGGTCGGACACAGCGTCCCACAGCTGCAGTGCCGGCATTCGCGGTCGGTTCTCCATCACTCCCCTCCACCCTCTCCACTGCACTGAAAAACTACGGAGCAGCACCACCCCTCTCCATTTCCTGACCCCGTCCGCGGGCTGAGAGACAGCCGAGGATGGTGTGAATTGTGTTGCTGGGCGTTCGTGTCACATTTGAGCCTCGGGGGACAGAGGCAGAGCCTTCCCAGGACATCACCAAGGTAATGCCTTACGCTGTCGGCGCGGGAGATGACGCAGCCAGGGGCGGGTTTGCTTCTGCTACGGCTTTTAGCTGCTGGAAGGCGCTGGGAGAACGATGAGGGTGTGGGATGCGGGGTGACCGTGTGCTGGAGGAGGCGAGCGGAGTAGCTGGGGAGGACGGGACGGGCTCTGGGCGCCGGTGTCAGTGGCGTTGGCGCTGCCGGCTGTGACGGCAGAGCCGGGTTTAACGGCAGCCCTCGTGCTAAAAGTTGCATGATATTTAAAAGCTACAAAACGCGCCCACTCTTTTCAGGGGAGGGCTATTAAATCGATAAATAAATAAAAAATCAGCCAAGCTTTTTTTCAGGGAGTCTTTTTTAAATATTAAAACCCCGTCCTTCCCAACAGGAGAGCTTTTTTCAGGCTAAGAGGAGCGACTGAACGGCATCTGATGATATCGCATTGACACGAGTGTCTAGAAAAATAGGGTAGGAATGTGTGATCTGTTCTGAAAAAAGGAACCCTAGCTAATAGGAAATATGCTGATGCTACTTTTAATTTCATGACTCAGGTTTGCTGCAAAATTGATGGGAATCGGTGTTGGAGCTCGGTTATATTAGAACAGTTCTCTGCTGCTTGGGGTTTTTCAGTTTCTTGTTTCTCTCTGGGGGGATTGTTATTGTACAATTTTTTGTAACTCCAGGGGCTTGTAGATGTTATTTGAAAGGACAGCGGAGCAGTCTGGCATCCAAAGGAAAGAGGAGATTTTTGCTTCATAAATGTGCTACGTAGAAATCACTGACCAAAGCCGCCTCTAAGGGACCATTGCAGACCCCGGCCCTGGGCAGCCATCCCAGCAGGAGCTCCTGCTCCTTCCACCCACCGTGGCTGGGTCTCCAGCCTTCCTTGTGTGCATGTTTTCCCTCAAAGCAAATACAAGGCACAAAACAGAAGGAAAATACGCTTTAAAGAAAGTTGCTGTGTACGTTAGGGAGCAGAACGGCAGCCCCTTGGCACCGGAGGGCCTGGGAGCAGCCCAGGTCTTTGGTCTCCACCCAAACCACGTTCCTCCACCAAAGCACACTCCTTCAGGCTGTGTGGGTTCTCTCTCCTGCTTCCCCAACACGGGACCAAGCATCTCCTGGCCTCTTCGTCTTCCCTCTGCCACTTCCCGGCCTGGGCTCCAGTGCTGATGAGTTTATTAGTGTTGCTAATTTTACCTGATGCTGCTTCCTTCTCTTCGTGACAGGTTGTGTTTTTTTGAACTCCGGCTGACTGATTGAGCTCTCTTTAATATTCCCTGTTTTACTTTGAATTCTCTTTGTTGGCTGTTGCTTGTTGTGTTTTCGGTTGTTTTTCTTTAATCCTCCCACTGCCTCTTTTTCCTCCCTGGTCCCTCTGATGCCTCTTCAACCTGGAACGAAGCCAGGGACCATCAGGAGGTCATTGAAACCCAGACGGCTGTTGGATTTAAATAAGGACTAGATAATTTTATGACCATTAACAAGGCTCGCTGCTACGCAAGCTAAAATAATAAGGGCAATCATATCTCATGGTTCGGGGAACAAGTTGATTGCCTGTAGGGACTGAGAGGGTAATTCTGCATCCCTGACTCCCCCCCAAAATAGGATTCAGTGGACAAGATGCTCCAGAGAGGTCGCAGGGCAGGAGGATGCACTTGCAGAAGGCAAGTTCAAGGCACAGGGCTTGGCTGGAGGGTGAGAACATGTCCCTTGTCACCTCTGTCATCACACTCCTTTTGTCTGGTGATGGGAAACTTCTGGTATCAGCATGATGGAAAATGTTCTCCAGGCGGGTGGAAGGCTCTGAGGTTTGGCAGATGAACCTTTTCTCTCTCCGTGAGCATCTCCTGGATAACATTTGTGCCATACAGCTGCAAGCCCTTTGCTTTGCTGGTGGTGGTGGCTGGTTCCTCTGCCAGGCTGTCCCCGTAGCAGTCTCCACAAAGAGAAATTAAGAGCATGAACCTCACTGAGGTCCTTCACTTTGGAGGTGCCTCCCGCTCCCCATCGACCGTGGAGTGCCTGAGGGAGACCAGCCTTACACGGAATGGGGTGATGGCAAGTCTCACTGTCCCTCTTTCACCCCTTCTCCTCGCTGTGGCTCCCCCGGCTCCTCTGCACACACGTGTCTTTCTGCAGCTCATTTTGGGAGTCACGCTCCAGCCCCTGGGGATGTACGTGATCGGCTCCCGCTCCCATCCCGCTGTTACGTGGCAGAGCCACCCCTGAGTGGCATGCTCTGAAGTGACAGCTCCTCTCCCTGCCAGTCCTGGGAGGGGAAAGAGCCACCTCGGAGAGGAGGAGATGTCAGGGAATGAACCAGACCCACAGGGAACGGAGCTGCTCATCCCAGCAGCCGCGCAGAGACGAAGGAGGAGCAAGAAAAGTACCTAAAGGGCCTACAGGAGAGATGGGGAGGGATTCTTGGTCAGGGAGTGGAGCAATAGGACAAGGTGGAACAGATTTAAACTGAAAGAGAGGAGATTTAGGTTAGATATTAGGAAGAACTTCTTTGTTGTGAGGGTGGTGAGAGCCTGGCCAAGGTTGCCCAGAGAAGCTGTGGCTGCCCCATCCCTGGAGGGGTTCAAGGGCAGGTTGGAAGGGGCTTGGAGCAACCTGGTCTGGTGGGAGGTGTTCCAGTCCAGGGCAGGGGGGTTGGAACTAGATGATCTTTAAGGTCCCTTCCAACCCAAACCATTCTATGATTCAATGATTCTAAGAAAAGCTGCCCCAAGATAGCACCAATCATTTGGGTGGATCCATCCAGCTGATGACAGGTGTCTTTGGGGAAGAGTCTGTAGTTATCAGTCACGCTTCATGTCAACGCTGGAGTCTTCTGCCTCATGCAGGCAGAGCATCACCATGTGCTTCCAGCCAGGTTGGAGGATTCCTGGCCCCGCATGGAGACAGCAGGAGCCCACCATGGCGTGCGGCCGTTCCTGAGCTGCCAGCCCCGACATGAGGATTACAGGTCTGACAAATCACTCGTTAACTTTGCTAACTCATTAGAAAACACCGAGTGTAGAACAGATCCTCGGCATGCTAATGACTGATTTTAAGGGATCGCTGTGGTGGTAAACCATAATTAACAGTCTATAGCAGCACTTCTTATTTAATTACATGCTGGCAGAGCTGGGAGGCACAGGAAGGTTGATGGGCAAGTTGGGAGCCACCAGCACTGACTGCCCAGCCCTGATGGGTGACCCCGAGGGAGGTTTGGGTGGTAGGACTCCCTGTAGCCTGGGTTGGTTTGGTTGGCATCCCCCAGCATCTCCTGGCCATGGTCGTGAGCTAGAGGCAGGGTCACAGCCTGTACCTCTGACTCCCCAGCGGAGCGGTGGGTTGTGGGTGACCCTCGTCATGGGTCTTCCTTGAAGGCTCTGCTTCTGCAAAGGGAGCTGTCAGCTTTTGGGAGGTCTCTGCTCTTCTCTGGCTAGGAGGAGATCACAGGTCCTTCATGCAGCCCCTCTCTGCAGGACCTGTCGTCTCCCGTGTGCTGCCAGTTCAGCCAAGCACCCCTCTGTGCCCCACATGTGTCTTTTTAATACAGTGAAAGTGCTCAGAGAGGATGGAAATCCCACCTGCATGGGATGCTCAACCCCAGTCGTGCTGGCAGATGGGGTGGTCCTACAGGTTGCCCTGAGACCCCAACCCCAAGCTCGTTCCTGCCCAGTGCAGGGACCCCACGATGCCTGCAACATCATCCAGCCTAGCTACTCCTCCTCTTCCTCGCTTCCCTCCTCGGGAGGAGGAGGAGGCTGGCTCATGGGGCTGAAGCAGAGATGTTCCCAAGGTGAGGAAGGCATCAGGCCCCCCAAAAGCCACAACCTCCCCCCAAGCACCCCGTTTCCATCACTGCTCTTTCCTGGCTTCACGGTTAACTCTGGCCGTGCACAGTCCCCAGGTCCTGGTACCGGTGTTAAATGTAATGAATGATCTTGTCCTCCTTGTTTGTCTCCTCTTTAGTGTAACACTGTAATTAGCTTAATTACCAACAGATTCATATTTTTTTTTGGTAACTTAAAATGGAAATTAAATTTTGCACCAGGTTTTACAGGCTGTTAACGGGAATCGAATAATCAAGCCTGACTCCAAGTCCTTGAAAATGAGTATTAAAAAAGGTCTGAATTTGCATATTCATGTTTTTAATAGGGTTCAGAAGGTATATTTGCAACTGATGAAAAGGATTAATTAAGCCTAATTTGCATAGGAAGAACAGTTTAACCCCTTGCATCCTGGCAAGGCAGGGACTGACAGTTTGAATGCCATGGCTTGATGTTGGAGAGACACACAGGTAACACAGCACAGGGCAAGAGCAGTGCCCTGTGGAGCATCTTCCTTCTCCTCGAGGAGGACAGGACCTAGGGGGATCCAGGACCCCAGCGTTGTCCCCCTGTGCCCACAGCCACCTCTCGGTTGAGCCTCTGTCACTTGGCCATGGTGGTTCCTGACCTGGGGTGTCCCACAGCAATGCCACCATGTCAGGCCTTGAGTGAAACCTGCTGCTCCTCCTGGTGTGAGCTGGGCTCTGCATGTCTAACACAGGTTTAAGATATGGTTTTGGTCAATAGTTTTGGTTTCCTGAGCTGTTCTCCACAGGGTCACCGTGGGGTGGGAGCACCCATGGCTGGTAGGGTCACCAAAACCTTCCTCTCCTCAACTCATCTCATCTCCGATTTCTCTTTTTCTCAGCGAGGCTGATGCTGGTCAGGGGTTGAAGGCTCTGTAGGAACCTCAGACCAGGATGAGACTTGGTGTCTCCTGTCCATCAGCCATCGTTCTGAGGCTCTGCTCAGGAGGTGAGAGCATCCCAAAAGCCTGGGACTCAGGCCACTTCAGGGGAAGGTGCTGCCAGCACCCTCAATCCCAGCTGGCACACCCAGCATGGAGAAATCAGCAGGGTCTTGCTCAGCTTTGTCCGGTTGTCATCTCAGAGAAGCATATAAACCCCCCCAAAATCAATCATACCCCCCAGCCTGGAGAGCAGAGTGAGAACGTGATGCTTCCTGAGGCCCTACAAAGCTGAGAACAGAGCACAGCTTTGAGTCAGCGCCTGAATGTTGCTAAAAAGTGGGAAAAAATAAATAAATCAGGCATTCATTTTGCTTCAGCAGGTGGTGTGCTGCGTTCCCCTTGTAATGCTTTGGTGGCGTGTGTTGCTAATTATTTTTCGGGTGGAATTTGCTGTGCACAGCGCACGGGGTTCATTAGACAGAGATGGCTTTGAAGTGGCGTTCGGAATTAATGCTGGCATATGTAAATGTTTCTTGTGCCATGGAAAAGCTGGCTATAAATGATGCATGAGGTCCAGCGAGAGAGACGCTTGCTTTGTTTATACACACCCATCGGGCTTCGTTATGCCAAAAAGCAGGCAGGGGAAATTCGGCGGCGTCTTGCAGGCTCCGTGTGCCCGCTGCCCGGCTGAACGTGAGCGTTTAGCAGAAGTTAGCAGGGCATCCCGAGCACAGCGCATCCCCAATTCCCTGCGGCCAGCAACACGTGTCACCGAGCCAGCAAGGCTGCTGCTGCCTCTGCCCTCAGCATCTTCCCTGGGTCCCCCAGACAATGAGGAGGATGCATCCTGCCCGGTAAATCGTCAAGGTCCTGACCCATACGCCTCACCCCAGGAAAAGCTGCCTCGGGGGAGAGGTGCTTAGAGGTTTAAGGAGTCCCTGCTCACCTCCTCCTGGTCTCACCCGACTCATCCTCCCAGCACAGGGTCCATAACAGCAGAGATGGGGAACGTTTCGCTTAAGAAGAAGGAAACACGAAGAATGAGAAAGAAAGCGCAAAGCCCAGGAGCACGGCTGAGAGAGCAGGAGGCAGTGCCTGGGGCAAGAAGCCGTGGCAATGTAAGGTCCCTCAACCCCTGTCTCCACCAAAGGCTTTTGATGATGGCGCTGTGCTGCTGGACGTGTCCCAGAAAAGCTGAGCTCAGCCCTGGGCTCTGGTCTGCTCTTAATGAAAAGGTGTAAATGAACTCTGTGTTGGTTCCCACCAGCAGCAGTGGATTGAGATGGGATCTCAGGAAGAACTTGTTTGCTGTGAGGGTGGTGAGAGCCTGGCCCAGGTTGCCCAGAGAAGCTGTGGCTGCCCCATCCCTGGAGGGGTTCAAGGGCAGGTTGGAGGGGGCTTGGAGCAACCTGGTGTGGTGGGAGGTGTCCCTGCCCAGGGCAGGGGGTGGCACTGGGTGGGCTTTAAGGTCCCTTCCAACCCAAACCATTCTACATTTCTATGATCCTGATGAGGCTTTTCTCCTCCCAGCTCTTTCCCTTTGCACCGGACCAGGAGCACCCCCAGCCCCTCAGCCACCCTCAGACAATGGGAACCTGCGTGGGGCATCTCCGGCTCCTCCACTGCCAAGAAAACAGGCTGGAAATCACGGAGGTGCAACTGTGTTGTGTTTTCTTTGCAGCATTTACAAAACCGCTTGCTCATCAAACACAAAGGGAACTGTTTACTTTTTAAGTAAAACAAACATAAAATACCTCCATCTTTTCTGCTGTTCCAAAGGCTGCTTTGTTCCCTTCAGCCTCCGCGCTTGCCAAGGCGACCGGGCTGCGCCGTCGGGGTCTCACTGAGCCCGAATCCACCCAGGCACGGGTGCCACACTCCTGCCCTGTGGATGCCCCGTTTACCCCCATGTAGACCCCACACGGGGGCAGTTCCTGGGCAGGAAACACCAAATTTTGAAACTGTTGGAGACCTGGACCCATCCATGGTGTGCTCCCCAGCCGGACAAGCTCGCTGTCACAGATCTGGTCTGGACAAGCTCAAGGTGAAGAAGGAAGGAGTGGAGTAAGGGAGTGACTGAGTGCTGAGAGGTTGTTGTGTTTTCCTACTTCCAACTGTTTATTTACCAGCGCGTTGGAGAGCAGCGACTCTTCCTCATGCCTTATTGAGAAGCTCAGCTGTGAAATAACTAAATGAACCATCCCTTTTTATTAGCCTGTGGACTTAGCAGAGGAGCAATCAGTTAATGGCTGACCAGTTTTTGAAGATGCTAAGCACATTACAAGTGCTAAGTATTATTATTTTCCCTGCAATGTTTTATTTCTCCCTCTGAATATTCAGTTTAAATAACCCTTCCAATTACATTATCCAGTTTCATGCATTCTGCTCAGATTAAATGTGGTGCCGCTTACAATTCACTCAACTCTGTGGTTTCTGGGTCTCTGCAAGCCTCATCCTAACCTCTGCCTCTCAGTCCTGGGCTGAAACAGCCTCCGTTCTGGGTCCAGCATCTGCCCCAGCTCTGCTTTGCCTTCTTAAAACCAAATGCATCTGCATCACTTCCCCACAGGCACTTCAACTTCTGGCTCCTTGCTCTTGCATATTTATTTTTCTTTTTTAATAGGGAAACATTTTGCAACCTTTCCCTTTCCTTCCAGATAAATTAGCTCCCTGGATAAGCTGTCTCCTCCCCTCTGCTGGCATCTTCCTACGATGCCTTGTGCTGGTTTGGTTTCCTCTTCTTTGGGGAAGGATGAGAGATCAGATATCCAAAGGAGGACTTTCACCCCTAGTGCCAACCAAACTGCCTTGTCTCTCCTGGATCTCCAGCCACCTTCATCTATGGCTTTGTAGTGGAGGATGGGACTGCCTCAGACCTCACACCCAGGGGGTGAGTCCACCCCTTCTCCTGACAGCTCTGGAGCAGCCATCAGTGGTTGAGTCCTTCACCGCCACAGACAGGCTCTTCTGGGTGGACTATTCTCCAAAACCAGACTGGGGTGGGGGCTTTCCAGTTGTCCCCCCCAGCCACAAGAGCCCCCTAACCGTGTCCAAAAGGCTTCCACCATCTCCGGTGCTGAGGAGCACCAAATTCTCCTGATGGTTGTGCTGGGTCCCATCTGGTCTCCAGGAGAGAACCAGGAGATGGGTGGGAGATCAGAAAGCAGCCCACGTCTCACAGCTCCTCCAAGGAAATAGGTTTGGGGTGGCCACGCTGGGTGCCAGCTCTCCCCAGCCTTTGCTGCCAGTCTTCTGGTTCATGCCTTACTCCAAGACCTGGTGTCTGTATTTGGCTGTCTTTTAGGAGCCGTGACCATGCTCTGAGACCAGAGGAGGCTGTGGAGCAGCTCAGGGGCTTGTCAGCTCTCAGCAATTGAAGGATTTCTCACGCGTGGGGCTGCCACGTTCCTGCCTGGGATTTCCCAGGCAGAGCTGTGTGGGAGTGAACTCTGGAGTGGGCGCTAGCCTTGTTACAGCCGGAATGGCCTAAGGGTATAATTGAAATCAGGTTGGTATGGAGAGGAGATGTCCCTTACGGCAACACCTGAGGCGGCTGGGGAAAAAAAAAACACCAAACCACAAGTTCTTCCTCAGCCTGGACCGAGCTGAACGCAGTGGGGATGTTTTGGATGGCCAGTGGCAGATGGTTCATGCCAATGTGCTCCGTGGCCACTTGGCCAGGGTGTTGCTGGCCCTGCCAGCCCCTCAGAGTGACTCCCAACAACTGCTCTGCTCCGGCTCCTCAAACCTTACTGCACCACAACTCCCCAGTGGGGCAGGAGGGCACGGCTGGGAGAAGCTGGCTTCAAGCCCCAACCGCAGGGAAGGGGAATCTTTGTGCCTTGGCTACAAATGTGGTGGAATGAGATAGATTAATTTAGCTGCATCGCGTGAAGAGTGCCAGCGTTTACTTAAGAGAGACCACAGATGAGCTTTGGCGGTACCCAGAGAGGCCTCCTGCTGCTCGGATGGGCTGGGTAGCTCTTGATTGCAGGGCAGGAGATGCCCAAGGAGAGCTCTGCTGTGGAAAAGCGATGTCGAGAGAGAGAAAAAAAAAAACAGATTTAAGAGGCCTCCAGCAGAGACAAGCTGCAGGCACCATGCAGAAGCTTGGAGGCTTCCCATCACACCCCTGCAGACCAGGACAAGCTGTCCAGGGGCTTGTGCGAGGATGGAGGAGGCCGGCAAGGCTGGATGCTGTGGTGGGGTGAGCCAGCTGGGTGGGCTGAGGAGCTGGAAGGAAGGTGGGAGGAAAGTGTGGATGATTTGTGTGGGACTGCTCCCTTCCTCTCACAGCTGGAAACACTAAAGAGTATGAGAGACCCAGAAGAGAGCCCAAGAGGTGGGCAGGACAACACGGGGGACAGCACTCGCGTAGCTTAATGGAGAATATGGACCAGGAGAGAAGAGCTCATTAGAAAAGGGCATTGCACAGTGAGGAGAGGAGAGGTTATACACCATGAGAAAGCTGATAAAAGACAGAAATGGAAATCTTTTAGTCCCAAAGAAAGCAGGGATGGAGTACATTAATGAGCTCCTTAATGGCGAGGCAAGTAAAGGTGAGCAGCAAATGGCTATTTCCCGACAGCTGAGCCGAGTGTGAAAAAGCAGGTGCTGGTGGGATGTGCGAAGCGATCGGCACATACGGGAACAACAGCGCACCCCGTCTCATTAACATTCCCCGTGAATTATTACAGAGGCACACACATGCAAAGTCGGAGGCTTGGCAGAGCCTTTTGGTTCCTCTGGAGAGACAGGGAAGTTGCAGAAGGAGGGAAACAGGCACGTTCGCATCCAATTTGGACCCACAGAAAGGGAAACAAAACTAGAGTGAACGCTAGCATCCTGCTTGGATCCTGATCATCCACCTCCCTGATACTTCTGTGCCTTCTCATCCCTTGCACAGAGGAAACTGAGTCCAGAAAAGGGACTTTGCTCTGGATCAGATGGTTTTCCTTCATTAAATACTGGGTGGGGAGGGGGGAAGGGAATGAGCAAAACTCTCAAGGTGGCATTTGGATCATCTCTACCACCTTTCTGGTGGTGCTGGTGAGCTGGTTGAGGGGGTAAAACAGGATATGACACAAAGGAGGTGTGAAAAAGGGGAGTGTTAAGTAAATACAAGTGAAGCCAAAGTCAATGCTAGAAGCTAAGGAGTTGGCTTCTGTTGGGTTGGCTTCTCCAGCACCACCTGCCATGGCCACTGGCACCTTCAGCACCTCAGGGCATCGGCAGCAGCAGTGCTTTGGAGATGAAGGAAGGGAAATGTTACTGTACTTCTCTCTCTAAAGAACAATTTCATCTCCAGGCACCCACCCAGGAGAACCAACTTGGGGCCCACGATGGGAAGCCTATGGTGAGTCAATGGGTGGAAGGAGCTGGGCGACCTGTGAGGTCCACACCGGGCACTGCTCCATGGAGCCAGGCCACCACAGGATGTTCACATCCCGACACATTTAAGGCAAGATCAGGGCTTTTCCCAAATAACCCCTTTGTCCCCCGAAGCCCATCCCTTCTCCTCTGCTCTGTCCCCGTCCTGTGTCCATGTGCATCTGTGTGTTCACAGGTCCAAGCCCTGGGGAGGTGGCACTGTCCCCACAATGCGGAGGAGAGGGACGTGGCGTGCAGGGAAGAGGAGCTGGAGCCATGGTGAGCCGGTCCCGACACGGGCAGGGAGGGTGCCGTTGCCTTGTCGGTCCTCCCTCCGAGGAGCACTCGCAGATGCAAATAAATTCCGACCTGGGCTCCCAAATCCCTGCTCTGCCGGCTGCAAATAGCTAAAAATAGCCCAACGCAGTGCGTGCTGGCTTCAATCACCCTCATCGATCCCAGGATTTTGGGTCTGGTCCAGCAGCGCTGCGGCTCGGCCCTTCCACAGCCCAGGGTACCTCCCCAGAGCCCTCCTCCCTCAAAGGATACGTGTGACCGGGCCACCTCCACCGGGCCACCCCCCACCCACCCTTGCCAACCCCCTTCTCCTGCAAAACCGGGTGATTTATTGCTCCAGAGCCCGACAGGCAGCCGGGCGGCAGCAAGTACGTGACTGGCGAGGGGTTGGTGTTGCAGCTCCTGATTTCTGCAGAGCCACATCCACCACGGTGATGAGTTCGGGGGGGTCTCGGGCAACGCAGCTCTTGCTTTGCCAAGGCCCAGCCCCAATTCAGGGAAGGGCTGATCTAGAAAGGGGGCAGAGGGGAGCATTTGGAGGGGTTTTAGCTGGGGTCATTGGCAGTGAGGGACTACAAACATGCAGGAGCTGGTTCTGCTGCTCTGCCACTGGCTCTCCAGTGGCCCTGGGCATCTCCCAGGTGTGGATGCATGGGCTGACCCATAAGTATCAATGGAGATGGAGAAGAAATGGCTCCAAGTGGCACTTGCAGCCCCGGGGAAGTTCCCACCACCCAGCAAGCACCGCAGGTCACTGGCTTGCTTTGAGCAGAGCCAACGCAGTCTGGCTGTTGTCATGGTCTGGGTGGCAAACAGGGAGCACCTTCTTGCCTTAGGGCTCCTGTGCATCCTCAGGGACACCCTCCCATGGGATTTGCACCTCTTTTTGTGGCAGACTCAGCTGAAGCTGGCAGGAGGCTGAAATCCCAGATTGGGGGCAGGTGTGACACCTCTAACACACATCAGCTGTGAAGAAATAGGCAGCCACCAGCCCCAGGGCCACCACATCCCTTCTCCAGTGCTCTGCTGCCCCAGGAGGAACCTGGCCAGGTAATGCCTGCCACTGCCACCACCACCCTTTGCTGTTCCATGTTTCTATCTGGGGACATTGCCCTTCCCATGGGCCATGTTTGGAAACTCATGGACCCAACGCCTGCAAACCGGGGCAGGTGGGTGCTCTCAGGAATGCTGGGCTTAAATGGTACATGTCTGTATGGGGAGGTTTCTGTCCTAATTTACAGGATTTTAAAAAATATCCAGGCTTTAGATGTCACACACGCTTTGCAAGACGTGGCAGGGCCCTCTGCTGACTCTTGGCCAGAGCAAGGATCAAGCTGTGGGTTTTGTGGGCTCTGATTTAGTCTTTGCTGAGATGCTGGGGGAGAGCTCCTAGTTCACTGGTCCCTGTTTGCCCCTTCAAGTGGAACAGAATGAGGGAGAAAGCTTTGTCCTGGCCTTCCCTCCTCTTCACTTGGACATATCTTTCCCATGTCCCCTCCTTTCCCGTGTCCCCTCTTTCTGCTTGGCAGGGACCCCTCTTGCTTTGGGTGGGTTTGGGTCAATAAGAACAGCCTGGCAGGACCAGGTATCATTTCTCTTTGCAGAAGCAGCTCGAGGGCTTTGGGTGTTGAACAGGAGAAAAAATAAAGAAGAAAAGCATCCAACAGGTCACAAGTGGTGAAATTCTCCCTCTGCCCTTGGAGAGGTTTGTAGAGCAGCTGCCCTGGGGGGATGAAGGATGCTGTGGACTGAGCTCACTATGCTCTGTGTAGAGCCACCCCAGGAGGTCCATGCATGGGACTGTGGCTTTGGGGACAGTGTCCTTCCCTTTCCTTGCCTGGCTTTTTTTCTCAGCTCATCTTGTGGCATCTCATGTCAGAGATGTGGGCCGCAGCTGCCAGGACTGCACTATCTTGGAGGGAGGGCAAGGAGGCTGGAGAGTGCTCAGCAGCATGGCCATTGCATCGTCACCCAAGGAACCACCTAGAGCTCTCTGGGACCTACAGCAACACCCCACCAATCATGGGGGTACAGGTGCTGTGTGTGCAGGGACCTCCCTTGGAAATGCCTTGGAGATGGAGAGGCCTAGACCTTTTCTAACCCTCCTTTTCTCCAACTGCAGAGAATTTGCATCTGGGAAGCGTTTAATTTGGGAAGGCCAGCGCTGCTGTATCACATTTCCTGTGATTTCTCTCGTTGGTTTATGACCAGTGAAATCCTGGTGTGAAAACAGAAGCGGGCTTTGATTTCATCTGCCCCTGCTGTTTTATGCCACTAACAACTTTGCATTTCTACAGCGGCTTTTATTCTAGGAGCTAAATGGGCTTCACAGACAGGCAATTAATTAATTGAGCCTCCCCAACCAGCCTACGCCCTCAACGCCACGAGGAAGCATTTTGCAGGGGAGGAAACGGAGGCAGAGGGAGAGCAAAATGCCTTGCCCTGGGTGAAGATATCAACCTGCTGGTGACGTGCTGCTGCCTCCACAGCGAGGAGTTATGCTCTGCTGGCTGTGCCGGGAGCTCCCAGCTGCTGTGGAGATGGTGGTCGTGATGTCATTGCCAAACTGGTGTGGGAACTGGTCTCAATGCAGGGAGAGACTGAGGAAGGTCTTTTGGTGTCTGTTGGTGACTTCCAGCAATGGAGCATCTGAGCCCAGATTAACTCAAGAGGTGCCACCCCCTTTGACCATCCCAGCCTCCTGGTCAGGACTCCCCTGAGACCATGAAACAGCGCTAGGAGGTCCGGCCACCGCTTTCCCCATCCATCCTTGCTGGCCAACCCCTGTTTCTCCAGGAGGCACTCAGGGTTTGCAAGAGAAGGTGGGTTCAGCTGAAGGGTTTGCTCTGATCCAGGTGCCACAGCAGAGATTTGGGGAAGGACAAGAGAGGGGTGACCCTCAGCTCCCCTTTCCAGGTCCTGCTCACTGACTGGTGAGGAAGACACAGCCATGGTCAGGCGTGTGCTGCGGGCAGGATCTAGGGCACCTGGAGGAGGTGGAGGAATGTGCCTCTCCTCATGCAGAGTGAACATGTTCCCGGGGAAATTGCCTGCCTTTTATTATGAAACCCTGCTAATGGCTTGTTGTCTACACAAATAACCACGGAGAATGAACTCGTGCACTTCCCAGCCTGCTCCGTGTCTTCCTGGCTCAGCTCCTTTCTGGGCAAACATAACCTTTTGCAAGAATACCTGTCAAAATCGCTTTGAAATACTGAAATAACAGGATGGGATGTGGTTTGCCCCTGGGCCCTAGTGCTCACCCGTCAGGACTCAGGATGTCCAGATTTGTGAGGAGGATACAAGGGAAAAAGCCCGGGAAGCAGCAGGGCCCCCAAGGGCTGCACCTGGAGGGGCTTGCTGCCTCGCTGGGCTCCCACACACTCATCGGGGGATCAGACCCTCGTGTGCCCCTGCTTCGTGTCGGTCATGGGGTGAGATATGGGGGCCTGCAACTCAGCTAGAGCTAATTGGGGCAAAAATGTGTCCTTCAGCCACCAGCATGACCTGGAATTGCCTGCATGGCCTGGATGCCTCCCTCCTCCTCCTCACCCCGTGAGTATGGCATCATCCGTGAGTATTTTGGAGATGGGCCAAAAAGCTACTGTCAGGCATTGGAGAGCAATGGTTGACCTCCAACCCCACGTGATTCTGTGAGGGGCATGTGGCTGCTTGGGTGGGCACTGGACATGAACACAGGGCCATCCCCTTCTCTTCCAGTCTCGGAGTCCCAAGGGCTGCTCAGGGGCACGTTTGCTCACGTGAAATATGGGAGCCATGTGGCCCGTGGACATTGCTGGGCTGCAGACAGGAGGGACTGCACGCGCTGCCTGAGGCTGCAGCTGCCTTTGGGGTTATCCGGGGGGACCTGCTGGATGTGGGGTGGTGGGAGTCCCAGGGCTGATGGGCAGGATCCCTTGGCCAGAGTCTGTGCCTACTGGAATACCTCTCAATATGAGCAAGCTGTAAATGCTTAGTGTCTTCTCCCTCAACAAAATCACCCCAAACCCAACAGATGTCCTTCTCTGGAGAGCACAGCAAGAGGGTTTCTGCTCTAACCCATCACCAGCTCCTCAGCCTGCAAGGTAAGGGGATAATCCACCACTCCTTGCTTGGGCCCAAGGGCCAGTGCTCTCCAGATATGCCTTCTGGGGGAGAGACCAACACCTTTTAATTTGCAGGAGAAACCCCATTGCTTGGTGGCACCTGCTCAACCAAGAGCCATTCACTTCCCATCCCCTTCCCTGTTCCTGGAGGTGATGGTTTCCCACCTGGAAGAAGATGAGGGATTCTTCTTTTCTGGGTACTTGCCCTTTTTCTCAGTGTACTTGAAAAAGATGAGGACTTGGTCATAAACAATTGTTGGGAGAAGTCAAATCCAAACACGTAGAAACCCAAACACTCCCCTGCCCTCCAAAAATATACCCATAACCAACCACCAACCAACCAACAAAAAAGTCCTTCAAACCAAACGTCCATCTCTTTCTCTAAAATCCATGATTAAAACCTGGTACAAACAGGTGAATATAGATATATATATATATTTTTAGTAGATGTAGTATTGTTTTTTTTTTTTTTTCTCCTCTCTCTTTCTCATTATACAGCAAACATTGCAAATATAGAAATTTTCTCTGTACAATTAACGACTTCGGTTTACAATGCAATGTGTGGTAAAACCTCTCAGTGAGTGAAAATGTGAACGGGCCTTCGACCGGGTAAAAGTCTAAACTGGAAGACTCCGTTTGCAAAAACAGCCCAAAGGACGGATCTCCTTCTGGTCTCTTTTTTTGGTTTTTTGTTGCTGTTTTTGTTGCTGTTGATTTTGGAAGGGAAGGAAGGAAGAACACAAACTGTTCACAAAGAATCCACAAAATCACGGAATAGGGACTCATGCAATGCAATATTGGGAAACGCCAGACCTCAGCTCTATGCCCGCTCTTTCACTTTCCCTTTATATTCAATTTTTTCTTTTTTCTTATTTTTTTAAAAAAATCAAAATGAAACAAAACTTTTTTTTTTCACTCCACAGTTTGTTTGTTTTGTAAAGTTTGTGTTCAAATTTGGTGCGTGTCTCACCAACGTGAGGATGTTTTAATATCTCGCTTTATATATTATATAGAATATTTATAGATTTTTTTCATAATTTGTTCTCTCTTTTATTTTTATTGATTTTTTTTTTCAATTTTATTTTGTTTCAAAGACAGTCTGAATAAAAATAGCTGCTGCGGATTTCTTTTGGTCCAGTTAGTGTGTTAAGTCACGAGTTGTGTGAGGACTCAGGACTTCTGCTGGGCAGAGACGCCCTTCCAGTAGTCTAAGATGTCATGAAGATCCTCGTCTTTGGCAAACTGGACCTTTTTGCGTAGGGCATGGCCGGCTGCCATGTACTCCTCCTCATCTTTGTGCCGCTTGCGGTTGAGTTTGAAGCGCTCCCAGATGCTGTGTGATGGTTTGCAGGTGTACTCTGGGCTGGAGGTGTAGCTCAGGTTGTGGTATTGAGGCGAGAGCTGGGAATAGGCCAGGTCTCTGGGGCGAGGACGGGTCAGAGGCTCCAGGATGGAGGGCTTTCGCCCCGCCATGCTGTCGTGCTGCTCCCCTTGGTGCGAGCCGGGGTAGGAGTGCCGGTGTTCGCTGTACTGACGGATCTTCTCCGCCTCTGCCCGCAGGATGGCCGCAGCCGGTGTCACAGTGAGGATGGTGTCAGTGGTGGGGGACGTCTTCTCGATGTATTTGGCTTCTGATTTGTGGCCCGATCCCTCAGAGCGGTAGGACCTGGGGCTCCGTATGGAGCCGCTGGAAGAGGTGCTGGAGCGTTTGGGGGCCGCCTCCATGCTGTGGTGCCGCTGGAGAGGGTGGTTGTAGCTTTCCTTGTAGACGGGGGAGAGGAATCCGTGCTTGCTGGGGATCTGCTCCGATAAGAGCACCAGCTGAGGCTCCACCGTGGAGACGGCCCCCGATTTCACCCCTTGGAAGGAGGTGGACTCAGATTTCAAGGCATCGATGCAGTTGTTGATGATCTGGTTCACCTTGTCCACCTCCTTGGCAATGGTGGAGATCTCGGCCACAGAGCTCTGGGTGTCCGGCGGCAGGGACAGCTCACAGTCTCGCCTCTCAGGTTGCTCACCCGTCCTCACCTCCATGTAGTTGCCCTTGGTGGCCTTGGGGGTCTCGCTGCTGTCGATCAGCTTGTACTGCTCGACCTCCCCAGCAGAAGGCAGGTAGGGGATGCGGGTCACCGTCTCCCCACCCAGCATCTGTCCCTGGGACAGCTGGGTGATGCTGGTGGTCTCCATTTCTGGCCCGTATTTCAGCTCGATGATGGTCTTCTTCATGCTGCCGGCAGCCTTTTTGTGCTTCTCCTCCTGCTGGCGCCTCTTCCGGAGACAGTAATACACAACACCCAGGACAATCACCATGCCAAAGAGACAGCCCAGGATTGTCATGATATAATGAGTGGCAGTGGAAGGAGTGGGCACCGGCTCCTTGCGGTTGGGTCTGGTGGGTGTGATGGTGACGCAGGTGTGGTTGTACTTGGAGTATTGGTGGACAGAGACCACACAGTAGGTGTAATCTCTTTGTGCTACTAGGTTGCTCACGGTGATGTTCTCCTCCTTCTTCCTGAGCTTGGTGATCATGGAGGAGAAGCCGTTTTCGAACTGGGAGAGGATGTACATCTTGCTGAAGGGGTAGGGGATCTGCACGGTGAGGACGGCTGAGTTGTGGTTGAGGTGCTTCACCTGGATGTTGGGGCGCACCTCCGTCTCGCCGATGGGCGTGAAGAGGGAGAACTGGGGGGTCGTGCCATCGCCAGAGGAGCACTCGTCCTCGGAGCAGGGGCTTTCGGAGGGTGCTGTGGTCACCTGGTACCTGGGAGGGATAAAACGAGGGATCACAGTGTAGGAGCCACCGGTGCAAAGGGAAGAGAGCATGCTCAGAGCATTGCGGTAGCCAGTCCGGCCTTGGCCTAACAAGTAGTAGCCCGTGTAGTCGGGTGGGGAGTCGCACTGCATCCGGTCATACGTGCGTGTCATGTTGGTGAAAGCCTCCAGCCATTGCAGGAAACCGAGGAGCTCGCAGGAGCAGTAGAAGGGGTTACTGTAGAGTTCACAGACAGAGAGCTTGTTTAGGCCCCGAAAAGTGTTGCTGTCGAGTCTCTGGATCCTGTTCATGGACAGGTCAATGTTCACTATGTTGGGGCACTCCCAGAAGGCATTGGGGGTGACGGACTCGATGAGGTTGGCCTGGAGATAGAGATACTCCAGCTTCCCCAGGCCCCGGAGGATGCCCTCGGTGAGGTTCCTCAGACGGTTGTAACCCAGCTGCAGCACCTGGAGGTTGAACTGTCCTGAAAAGGCACCATCCTCGATGTAGGAGATCTCGTTCTTCGTCAGGTTGAGGTATGTCAGGTTGCCAAAGCGGCTGAGCGAGGCGTACTGCACGCTCTTGATCTTGTTGTCGTTCAGCCGCAAGTCCACAATGGTGCTGTTGATCTGCTGGGGGATGGACTCGTAAGGGGGCTGGTTTTGGCTGCAGATGGCCAACCAGACGAAGCCCTTGTCCCCCTCAATGAGCCAGCAGTCTGCCCGCACCCCGCCGGCGTGCAGGAGGGAGACGGCAGCCACGCAGACGCAGAGGGCTGACGTCGCGGCCCACCGGCGACCTGCCATCTGGAAGGGCGGCGCGGAGAAGGGGTTCCTGGTCTGCCAGAAGTGGGGAGCAGGACAGGGGCTGGGAAGATGTGGGCTAGTGGTTCTTCAGCAGCTTCGCTCTCCTCTCCCTTCTCCTCATGGCTTGGAGACAGGGGGGAAGCATTGGTGGAGAAAGAGGACCTCGGTGCCCACAGTACGCGGCAGCCACCAGCCAGGGGCTACTACCAAGGCCTGGGTGGCTGAGGCTGGTCCCACATCACCAGGTCTCTGGCATCTCGGGCAGGGAGTCATGAAGTTAGGTGCCCATGCGGAGGAGTCCCTCTGGCTTAGAGACAAGCCTTCCTCTCACTTCTTATAGTACATCTCCTCGTTTTCTTTTTGCTGCCCATCGCGACACTGGTCCCCATCTCCACGGGCCTCCACTGGTCTGGCTGTCCCCGCTCGGTCCCTCGGCTCACCTGCTCAAAACAAAACACAAAAGAAAGACAGACAGCGTTTAGAGGTGTCGGGAATACGTCCAACTACCCTCTTAATGTCAGGCTCTTGCCTTCTAACTCTAGATACCACCTTTCAAGGAGCCTCTAGTTTATTTGGGCACTGCCACCAGCAGCATTTGGTAGCACAAGGGAAGGTGGTCTCTGACCATGGAGGTCACCCTCCTTTGAGCGCGTTGTCCAGCATCACTTTATAGGCACGGGAGAGACCAACACACATCCAGGGCACCATTTGTCTGACCTATTTAGGTGTCTACCTCAGGAGGAGATGAGTGATGCCCCAGAAGTGTCTGTTTCTCTTCACGGAGAGCAGATGAAGTCTAGACAACTCACTCTGATGTAGATTTGAAGCTGCAGCGTTTTGCTGAGGGGAATCCTAACTGTCTCGCGTGCTGGTGTGTGCCACAGCCGTACCCACAGAGGGGGATGCTGATTGAGGACACCCTGTCTCTCTGGATGCATTGCTGCGTAGTGTCTGGGATAAAGCCCAGCATCAAGCACCTGTCCTGTTTCTGAGATCCTGAGCAGCAGTTTCAGGGCACTCTTTGACTACGAAACACGCTAGTGTGATTGTCCACCATCCCATGTCCTTGCCTGTGGTTGGGGCTTCCTGCCTGTCTCTAAGACCTGTCTCTTCCTCCTGGATGAAATGATGCAGAGGTGGGGAAGACCCTCAACCTTTCAGTGGCATAACAAGAGTATTTCATAGAATCATAGAATCCTAGAATGGTTCGGGTCCTTAAGGGACCTTAAAGATCATTGAGTTCTAACAGCATTTGCAGAAGATGGGACAAGACCTTCCCTCCTCAGGCAGAAACAGCCATTTGAAGACCTGAAAGAGTCTTCACTAGACAAAAACCAATGGGGAAAGAAAACTATGGAGCGGCCAGCAGCCTCATTTCCCACAGAGAAACTCTCATTCCTGGCTCACATTTTCCAATATTATTTTCCTGCATTTTGGACTAAACATAAATATCCATGGACAGCACTTCTACCTCCTTTTGTAATTTTGTAGGGAAACAGGGTGGCAAAAGTGGAGAGGAGGGAACTGAACGAATGTCAGCATCTCCTGGGTCATGCTTTTCTACAAGACAATGAAAATACCATCCATGGACATCTCTACTGCCAAACAGCTCTCTGGGTTGGTAGTGAGGTTGAGCAGTAAGGTGTTGTGGCAGAGATGGAGTTGCCCACAGATGGGGAGAAAACATCATGGCCTAGCGAGAAAAATCCTTCTTGGGAACTTTTGTTGGGAACAGGAGCTCTGGTTGTCTCCCTTTTCCTAGGGCAGACCATCGGAGGCAGGGAAGACATCACCAGCACTCCTTGAGAACACAGCTGGTAGGAACTGGAAGTTTCTTGGGCATCCATGAAGGAGACAGAGGCACATCTTACATCTAAACTGTCTTTCATTGGATCTGCAAAACAGTATAAATCTAGAAATTGGATTCCAAACCGTTGCCCAGTGCCCAGGCAGTGAAGGGACTAGGCTGGGTGCTACATGCCTGAAAAACTGTGTATGTCATGGGGTGTTTAGAGGCAGATGCCATACCCTCACCCTTGTCCTGAAGAAACCAGGTTCTTTTCCACCCTTGATACCAGGCAATGAAGCAGACCGTGTTTCGCTCCAGAGATCCCTGTTAACCATTCACAGTTTATACCTTGCTAAACAGGCCAGTAATAATAAGCAGTAAAACAGTTTATTTGTTCTTTCTGGATTGTGAACAATGAGTCTATTCCCTGGTGGCACAGTTGAGTTTCCATTACATGAATAACAAGATCTGCTCTCACACGTCAGCTCTCGGCACACGAGACTCTCCGGCTATTTTGTCCTCTGGCAGATGCCCCACCAGCTGCTGGAGGAGATGAGGCTGTAGGGGAAGCCAACAGCCAGACACCCAGTGCCAGCACCGAGGGCACGGTATGAGCTACACCCTTCTCGTGGACTGTTCTGTGTCCGGTGGGTGCGCAGGGTGAGGAGTACTGGCCTTAAGATGATGCTTCTGTGGGGCCCTGCCTGGGTATCTGCAGGTCTCTCTGCCCTCCAGTGCCTGCTGGTGTCCTGTCCCAGCTACGTTTAGCAGAAAGCTCAAAAAAACCCCAGGTTTTCAAAAGTTTACTCGAAATGGGGCTTGGGTGGAAGGGATGCTGAGGGCAAGGCAGTTGAATCTCAGGTCTGCTCCTTCCTGGGGTTAGAAACCTGGACTTTAGCACACTTTTATGTTGCTAAAGTCCAGCTGAAGCCCTTCTGCCACCGCAGCGATACTGATATAGCAGGTAACCGCAGTTTGGGGAATAGAACCTGCAAGGATGGGCTGTCCCTTCCCTGAGATGCTTTGCCAGGACCTGGCAGCCCATTTTGGCATAGCTGAGCCCTTGGAGCCAGTGAGGAAGGGAACGGGGACTGTGTTCCCTGGGGGGCTGCAGGTGAGTGCCCCCCTCGCCGTCCCCAGCTTTCGGGGAGGCACGGGCTGCCGTGCCAGGCTGAGAGCCATCTGCTGCGACATCCCTCCCGGCACCGGGCAACTCAATTAACCTCTCTGCTCTCCAGCCTCCTCTCCTGTACCATGAGATAATGACAGCGCTTCGAAGGGCTGTGGGAGACCGAAGGAAAGTGCCCAAGCTCCTCTTGTTGGGATGAAAATCCCAGCAGATGTGTTTTGCTCCCTCTGGTTGCAAGCTGGGCTTTAGATGTACCTGTTTTCCTCTGTCACAGGGACCAGCCTGGCCTCCAGCTCCTCAGCTTGCCTTCCCACAGGGGTTCCCGTTGTCCCTAAAGGTGTGGGAGAAGGGCAGCGATGGGTAGCCCTGGCCTGCAGAGTCAGGGTTCCCCCAGTTGTCCCATGGGGATGGCATGGAGGGTGCTTTCCTCGCTTGCTGCCCCTCAGTGCTTGCCCTTGGCATGAACATCTCCTTGCCCTCCTCCACGGGCTTGTGCATTACGGGGACCTCCTGCAGGCAGGGGAGGCCCTGCCAAATTGAGACAGCAGAGTGATGCTTCCTGGCATATTCTCTTTAGCAAGCACTTACTCTGTCTCCTCTAACTCCTGTTTTGACCCAGCCATCCTCTCTGGGTGAGCTGGTGTTTGGGACAGCTCTGCAGAGCCAAACCAGCTTTTTTCTTGCAGGGGGAGGTTTCTCCTCGCTCCTCCCTGGGAAGCTGTGGGCTGTCAGAGGGCATTAGCTACTGGAGAGGGACCAGCCCGTGAGCAAAGAGCAGAGACAAGACCCTCCACAGACCTTGCCAGGCTGATCCCCTATAGCCTTCTCATCACCTCTGGGCCTCCCTCTTCTAATTGGAGGTGTCGGGGGTGAAGGAGAGCAATGCTAAATGACTCAAACACGTTCAATAAGGCTCCTGCTGTGTGTTTTCTCTTCTTTCCTGTCCGTTGCCTATCAGGCAAGTCCTTCCCAACAACAGAAAGGAGAAAAGGCATTTTATCAGCAGCCTGAGTTTAATTTCAGCTCATTAAAGCAAGCAATTTACTGGTTTATTTGCTTTGCAAAGTGTGAATAAAATGACAGCATTACGGAGATGTAAGAGGAAAGAGGGGCTAATCTCCCTTTTTTTTTTATTAGATTGCCAGGACATGACTGGGGAGTGGAGAAGTGGGTCTTGGTGCTTTGCAGGGAAGGGATAATTGTTCATCTGGTTGGCTCCTGAAAGCCTCCTTCCCATCATCACGCCGACGTGTGTGGGTGTGTGCGGCGACAGCAGCCCAGGGCTGAGCATCCCACAAGGCAGGACGGGAGCTGGGGTTCCCAGCTCTCCCCCCCGTGACAGCAGACATCCAGGAGGCTTCTCCTCCTTCCCTTTTCTACCTTTTCCCTCCCCTCTCATCTCCCTTTTCTGTTTTGAAATCCTGGGCTTGATTCCTGCAGGTTAGAAATAGAGCAGCCGGTCAGCCGAGGAGCCTTTGCTGTCCCTGACCTCCCACAGCCTGGATGTGGCTCCGGAGAGCGAGGGAGAGACCCCTCCTGCCTCTTCCCCACAGACCGGGTAAAAATCAGTAAGAAAAGCTAGTGTTTTAACCCTGCTGCCTGACTGATCTGTCTTTGCCCAGCTGTCCTGGTTTTATTCTCCTGGTAATCCAATTGCACACCACTTTTCCCAGTCCTCTGACCCTCTACAGGGAAAACCTGGGAACAAACCACCCACAACTCTGATGTGAGAAGCACCCAGGACAGTGGAGATTCGGGCTTCTCCTTCGCTGGTTGAGAAAGAAGCCAAAGAGAGGAATGAAGATGGTGTGGAATAACAACAGAAATGATTTGAAATGATGAATTTAATCTCAATCACAGATACCTTGAAGTGTGGCACCATAATGACGATGACCACGGGCCATCTCCATGGGAGGCCATGGTACTCGCCCAGAGCCATGCAGGAAACATCATTCCTGTACCGAGTTACCTGTGCACTGCAGACGCTGCTGTGTCTCCTTCTGCTTTCACAAGGCCAGCTGAGAAGATGTTGGGCTTATGTGGTTTACAGAGGCCAGCAAAGGGGCACTGACAAATCCCTCACTCCTTGCTGCTCCTATGCATTGCCTCTGATCTCCAGTATCCCTGCTGAAGTCTGGATCCGTGCTTCGTCCTGCTAATCCTCAGCCCTGACCTTCACTCCTACCTGTCCCTGCTTCTCCAGTCCTGCTCCCCATCAACAACCCAGCGGCGAAGAGGGACCCCTGGGATTTCATGATGTCCACGGGGCTGCATCCTGCACTGGGTGAGCAGCAACAACCTCATCCTGGCTGAAAACCCACAGCAAAGGAGGTGGAAAGGAAAAAAATAAAACAAAGCTGGGGCTCCAAAAACCCAGTACAGGCAGGCTGGTAAGTTTGTGCTTCCATCTCCCGACTAATGGCATCTCAGTAAATTAAACCAGAGCAGCAGCTGCAAGGAAGCAAACAAAGCAGCCGTGGGGGCTGGGGAGGGAGAGGGAGAGGGAGCTGGGCAGCACACATAATAATATGCTGTCCTGGCACTCAATTCCTAATTTTGTTATTCTACTGAATGAGTTATTTCAAACCGTGGATTAGATTTACTGGGTGAAGGCAAGGAGCCAGACTAACATGTGTGTGCGTGTGTGTCTACACGCGCACACACACACACACACCAGTGCTCCTCTCCTCGTTTCTCCCTCTCCGTAGCTTCATTCCCCCCAGTTGCTCCATCTCCAGCTGGCCGGGTTTCAGCTTCTCTTAGACCCTCTTTCACAGCCGATCCCAGCCGTTTTTTATCAATAAACGAAGGAGCCCCACTACAAAGAGAGCCCCAGTGAACCGGGAAGCGATACATTACAAACGATAAATGTTTAATCACCCAAAGAAGCGGGGCGGGGAAATTTGGCTAACAGGCACCAAGTTTTAAAATGAACCTTGATTCTTCACTATGCATAAAATAATCCAAGGAGGCAGCTCTAAGATGGCAGAGAAAATGTTTATTAGTGATGAAGTCTCCCCTAAATGGCTTGATGTCTACCCTGTGTATGTCAGGTGGGGAAAGGAGGCTTCCAGGCAGGTTCTTCTGCTCATTCATATTCCTGGTGTTTGCTACATGCCTCCTGCCGGGTGATGTTGGTCAGAATCACAACCACACTGAATAATAAAGATGCCCAGGCCTGTAAAATTCACGTTCATTTTATATCCAGAGGTCCTGGTACTAATATTGCCTCCAAAGACAGGGTATAGGCAGTGTTTTGTGCATCCCAACCTTATTCCCAAATGCCTCACAGTGTTAGATAATAGAGTTCTCCAGTCAATTCTACTGTCTCTCCTGCTATTATTTATTATTTAAGAAAAATAGGGAAGGGAGAAGAGATATATTTTCCACTGGGGTTTGAAGAGCAATGAAGAAGGAATGAAGCAGAGAGGTGAAGGGGGGCTGAGAGAGAAGTGCCCAGCATTGCATACAGGATCACTTTTACTGAGACCTTGGGAGGCCACAGACTAGATGACAGGTAGCCAGGTGGGAGAGATGGGAAAGAGATCACTTTTCTGGGGTAGGCTGGGAGAAACAAACAGTTATTGCACGCTTGGTCTCTATACAGGGGCACTACTATTACTGGCATTTATGGGCTCTAAACGGTGCTAGAGCCAACACTTCTCTCCTTGGGTTTTTCCCATCAAGGGGAATGCAAGTCAATAGAGATAAGATAGTGATGGCTCTTTGGTGCCCACAGACTCTCTCTGATCACTGGATCATTTTTGCAGTCTCTTTGCAGGAGGCAGAGGACACTTTCTACAGACCAGTGGCCTAATGAATGCCAATCTGATGCACCTGAAATGCATCTGGTTGTCGAGGCCCCGAAGACACTAACGATCCTGATGAGCCTCACCTGGAGCCTCCACCCACACTCTCCGCCCACAGGCCCAGGAGCTCCATATAAGCTCATCCCTGGGTTCCCAGTCCCCTCCTGAGCTCTGCTGCTGATGTCTCTGTGTCAAGTCCTGCACCTGGTCCTGCCTCCAGGATAGACCTCAGGCCTATGTGGTAAGTGGCTTATAGAATCATAGAATGGTTTGGGTTGGAAGAGACCTTAAAGATCATCCAGTTCCACCCCCTGCCCTGGGCAGGGACACCTCCCACCAGAGCAGGTTGCTCCAAGCCCCCTCCAACCTGGCCTTGAACCCCTCCAGGGATGGGGCAGCCACAGCTTCTCTGGGCAGAGAAGTTCTGCCCCTGACCCCATCTCTTTTTGCTCTTGACTAGACTCCTTGGGTGGACCCTGGATATGGTTTATCTCTTGTCTTGCCTGGGACTGTCAAAGATCCCTGTTGCTAGCACCCTGCCTACTGTGTTCATCTTCTGGGAGACACCACCCTGGGTGGGGAGGGACTCCCCTGTGCTGGTGTCACCCCTGGCTCCTGCCTCGCCTTCCCTTTGAATGTCCAGCCCTGGTAGGGATTTCCATAGGAGGCATCTTACTCTGCAGCTGGCTGCATGGGGAATTCTCCAGTAAAATGCTTTTCTGGTGGGAAATGCACTTTCTGCAAAATTAAACCTTTGGCTGAAAAGCTATGATCTTTCATGGAAGTTGAGATTCAGGCTGATTTAGATGTAAGCTGTTCAAAGCCATCGTGCCCTCACCAGCCAGGCTGAGGCCAGCACTGCAATCTGGGAATGGCCAAAACAAACCTCTTTGCACAAACATTTTTAAGAACCTTTTTTGTTCTACAGCCAAATAAACTCTGGGCTAAACCAGCAGTATTTTCAAGACAGGTTACTGCTTGGCATTTCAGGAAATACAGATACTCTGCTCTTCACTCAGCTGCAGTCTGAAGTCATTTACATCCATCTCATGCTGCTTAGCTTCCAGGGTCTATTGAGATGACAACCCTCCTGCACGCTGCTGTGGGCCACTGAGCAAAATTCTCCACTGAGTTTAAGAAAATGCATAAATGATCTTCCTGGTGAAAAACCTCTTAAGCCCAGCTGGGTTACCTGTGCATTAAACCAGCCTCCTGAAACACCATCATGGGCAGATAGGAAATGTCAGCTCCAGCCCGTGACAATGCAGCAGAGCCCTCAAAGAGCCAAGGAGAGCAATTAGAGGGACAGGGTTAGAGGAAGGTGAAGAGGAAAAAGATTTTAGGGGATGTAGAGAACTAAGAGCTCTGATCAGGAGAACAGTAGTAATAAGGAAAGTGTGTTTCCATGGGAGAAAGCCTCTCTAGTATTTACTTGATGGGGTTCTTCCTTAGAAATAATCAGCCTAAATCACAGCTCCATTATGGGATGGTTATGCTGATGTTAGTCTGGGGGAAAGCAGAGGACTGGTGTGGAAGCAGGACTCTTGTTCCACGCCCCCCATAAATACTGCTGAAGATCAAAGCGTGTTTTTCCAGCCCCGATAGGATGGAGGGAGCCAGCCCCATGCTGGGGAGCGAAGCCGTTGGTGCTCCTCAGCACTGACAGTCTGAACCGCGCCTCGTCTCTGCTGCATTGTCACCCTCGCTCAGATCTTTGCTGCTATTTGGAAGAGGTTTTTACTGCTTTCATTCATTAATTGATTTTTGCAGGAGGCCCACATAACCCTTTTCCCAGACAGGAAAACCCACTTTTATACAGGATGAAATCTCGTGGTGGATCCTTGAAATATTTAGCTTTGTTAGAAATGACTTTCAGAGGTGCAAGTGTTTTGTTTGCTCTGATTTATTTTTATGGTCATGTTGCCAAAAGGACTCTTCCCTCCCTGTCCCATTCTTCCCCTGCGAAGGGGTCTCAAGCCAGAAAGTGTGGGTCTCTGGCCAGTGCCTAGCTCGGTCAGTTTCTAGGTGGACTGTACTGCTGAGTGTTGGCAGATGGACAGGAAAATAATACAGCACATGTAGGACTTCACCATAACAGTCTGCTGTGATCTCTGAGTAGGCAAAAAGAAATTCTACCCTTCATCAGCGAGTGTCCTGCACACAGGAATCGCTTTGGCTGCTGTGAGCAAACACCTCTGCTAACCACTTACTGACCTTTGAAGTTGGTCCTGCTTCTCTGGTTGGAGAAGACTTCCAGATGTCTCTTCCAACCTAACTTATTTTGTGATTGTAAAGATCTAGCTCTTTTCCTCTGGAGCTGAGAAGCCCAGATTAAGGCTGAACCATCTGGCTGCCCACTTTTGGAAGGGGGATTCTGCCCAGTTACAGCAATATCTGGCGAGCCCCAGTGCCCTACAGGCCTAATTTTAGCTCATTGCTGCAGGCTGGCTTCCTGTCATGGGCCAGGAGAAGGTTAATGATCATCTGGGCAGCTCTCCAAAACCAATCTAATGTTTATTCAGGATAACAGCATTGCAGAGGAAGCCAAGCATGACCACCTTCCACGCACATCTTATTCAGCATGGCTCTGCTGGAAGAGTTCAGGTTTGCCAGCTCTTGGAGGAGGAACCCTCTTCTGCTTCCCTAGGTCAAGACAGGTCCTCTGCAACATCTCCACCCCTGCCTATGTCCTAAACTCTTAACCCAAACAGATGCTATGTTTCTAGAGAAAAATAATGGGCTGTGGGTCTGTTGTTTAAGTGGAAATGTGCGCTATCCCCTCCTGCTACAATTTTATAGGATGCTCTTTATGGGTCAAATACCCATGCTGCAAACAAGTATCTATGCCACCAGCACCTTAGTTTGTTGGCCCCCGTGAAGGGAGGGTGTTCAGCCCCACTGCCCCTTCCAGGTCCCTGCAGTGTGAGGAAGAGATGGAGCAGAGGGATACAGGACAGTGGTCCATCCTGGTCATGGTGGCTTGGCGGGGCTGGATGTTGCAGGTCTGGGATAGGGGTGAGAGGATGAAGGGTTGGTGCAGGTTTGCACATGAGGTTGTGGAGGGATGTGAGATAGAGCCCATAAAATGGTTGTGGGTGTTTATTCACCTCAGCTGCTCTTTAACAGCTTAATTTAGCCGTGAACTTACAGCCTTTTCCTCCCACCAGTGCAGCCCCTGCCGTTATTCTGCCATGCCTTTGACACAACAGGAATGGGTGTGTAATGGATTCAGCCCAAGGGTACCCCCAGACCTGGAGGAAGGTGAGTACATGGCTTATCTGAAGCTCCCCTTGGGTCCCTCAGGACTCCGTAGAGGGTTTGGTTATGACCCATAAAGCCTGAAGGCCTGGGACCTGCTGTGCTGAGGGAATGCCTCTCCTCCAGCAACAAGCGCTCCGAGACATACATGGGCAGCAGCAGAGCTCTTGCCGCTTCTCTCAGGGTATGGGAAAAAATCTACAGATAGCAAAAAGTGTTTTCTGAGGGAGCCCTGAGATGCTTCACCGTTGACAGTCCCAAAATAGCTGGTGCTTGCTGCTTCCCAGCCGTGCTCCGAGAGGCATCGTGAGAGCATTTATTTAGTAGGGTCTCTGGGGATGTGCTTCTTCCTACCTGGAATGGTCGGGGAGATGGCTGGGCAGCCAGATGGCCATATTCGTGTGGAGCTGATATTAATGTCTCATGTGATTGTGTTTGCAGCAGGGAGCTCCTAGATTGCTGAGCAGGTACCTTTATCATGTTAAATCTAAACAGAACAAAGATATGGCTCTACTGTGGGCTTGGCTGGTTCAACTCCGTGCCACTGACTCTCTCAAGGCCAGCTGATTTCCCACTGAAGTGTGCCTGTGCACTTGTGGGAATAAGCAAAGCCCACCTTTGCCCATAGAGGATGCTCAGCCACGGATGTGAGGGACCATTGAGTCTCCTCTATGGTGTCAGCAAGCTTAAAACCCAACCAAATGACCTTCTACCCCAAAATGAGGGGGTAAAATTCTCCAAGCAGAGATGCTTGGGAAAAAGTGGGTCATGAACATGCCAGGCTCTATCCAAGAGAAGCTGTTTTTCTCCCTTGTGGCTAATGCCAAACTGCTGGGGGAAAACATCAGTAGGAGCTATTGGTGTGTTAGCGTGGGCTCGTGGCACAGAAAAGCCCTTTCTCAACCTCCTATCTGCTCCTCAGCGGGGTGTGTGGCCACCCTTGGGGCTGCTGCATTTCCCCGCTCATCCGGAGACCTCCAAAAGATGTGGACAATGGAACAAAAAACTTTGAAGTGCAAGATAATAGAACCAGGGAGCTATGCCAGGATTTGGATTGCCTGTCCTTTTCATAAACATTTAATGTGGAGGTTGCCCAGGTTGAAAAAGCAAGTGAACCCAGAACACCCACCCTCTCTGGAGGAACGGAGTTTATCGTTAATAATCTACTGCTAAAAGGGTAACATCTGTTTTGGACAAACTGTAATGAGATTTAAACCCCAGGTGGAGGGAGGACTTCACAGTAATAAATGACTTTCTGTATGTCTAAATAGTTTTAATTTTTTTTCTGGCAGAAATAGCTGCTTTTCACCTCAGGCTTCTTTTTTGCCAGCTCCTTTTGTTTAATGATTGCTATTAATTTCCAGGGTGGCAGATGGATTCTAGCCTGGTGTAGTCTGAAATCAGGAAAAACAGTCCATGAAGGTGTGAGCTTGCTGTGAACGTGTGCACAGGTCACACGTGTGCTGATGGGATCCCACGTGTGGGTGTTTGCTTTTGAGGGGAACTATTGCTGCCTGATGGCTGCTCCCCACCCCTGGGATGCTTGAGCATCTCTCCCTTGGATAGGTAGGAGAATTAAAGTTCCTGGTCACTGCTGGTAGCTCTGCATGTTTAGACCTCAATTCAGCAAAGCTGCTGATTTCAGCAAGGCTTTGGGAGGAATTCGAACCAGCACTTAAGTGCTTTGCTAAATCCAAGCTGAAGTGAGCTGGAGAGAAGCACGTGGTCCCCAGAACATGGGAAGGAGCTCCCTGCCCTGGCCAGGCAATGCCCATGGCTGGGTCCTGCCAGGCCATGGGGATTCCTCCTTGGGCATGAAACACACACTGTTTTTCAGTACTTTTCCTGCGTTATGATTATTATTATTTTTTTAATAGTGTGGAATACTCCAATCAGGCAATCCTTCTCCATCCTCTGGCTGGGGAAACAAGTGGCTGCTGTTGAATGCAGCACACCCTGCCACAAGCTCCTAGAACCCAAAGGGGGACTTTCTTTACCCTCTGCGCCACCACCTCCTTTTCAAGGAGAAGCCCACTCAAAAGCTCATCCCAACTAGTGCCGGGGGGGCCCTCCCTTCCCTTTCCCCCACTCCGGAGCATCTCTGGGCTTGGCCCAGTGTGCAGCTGTGTGGGACACATGGGTGGCCAGATGGGAAGCTGGGTCCAAGAAACAAGGCAGATGATGGACCACCACGTGGCAGCACCCCGCAGCCAGGCAGCTGCCCTGAGATAAGACCGTGGTGGAGCACAGGGGAAGGAGGGAGGGGTTTTGTTGCCGTGGGCTGGGTGAGCCCCGGGGATGGAGGAAAGGGGGTAGAGATAGAAAGTGCAGCATCTCAGGTGATGCAGATAATCTCCTTTAATCTCCTGCTCAAAATAACCCAAAGTCAAGTAAAGGAGGGATTATATGGCCTAAGCCACTGTTATTGCCAGGGTGTAACAGCCTTAGGTTGCATCTGAGGGTCTGCTGAGGAGGAAGAGGAGCAGCAGCAAATATTGGCCTACTGGGAATGCCTCCCAGCGAGGATGGCCAGGTGGGCTGGGGACCATCCTGGGGTACCCCAAGGAGAGCTGGGGCTGCAGGGTGGGCAGCCACCATCAAATGCAAGGAGTCTGTGCAGGGACCTGGTCCCATGGGGAAGACTCTCTCAGATGCCCACTTGTCACCTTGGCATTACCGATGGGTTTATTCTTAGTGCAGGATCCAAAGCGCTTTATAGCCGTTAATTATCCTAATGGGGAAGCAGTGACCATCAGACCCGTTTTACAGATTGAGAAACAGAGCCCATGAGGAGGTAAATGACACATCAGGTCCTGGGGCAGGGCTAGAGTGAGGTGGTCAGTCCCTGCCCTCTCACTAATTTTAATGAGCCTTTTCCTACACCCTCTTGGGTGTGTGCTCGTGGCAGCCACGAGGAGCTGGTAGGCTGAAGGCATCTCCTACCCTTTGCCAAAAAAGCCACACCAAGGTCCAGCTGCTGTGCTGCTGCCAGAGAAAACTGAATTGCAGAGCCTTATTCATCAGCTCCCGGCGATGCCTTCGAGATATCAGCAGCACAGAGACAGTGTGAAGCGGGATTGCGACAGGGAGGGAGCAGAGCATGTTCATTTTAATGAGCTTGTCCCTGCCCAAAGGAGAGAGAAAGCGAGAGGCCAACCTGGTTTAATAAACTCTAGCATGCGGATTTAATCAGATGGATCATTGTTCCCCTGCACAGGGATGAATATATTAAAAAAAAAAAAGAAGAGATTCAAACTTTTCCCCTTTGTTTTTCATTTGTATTATGTGCTGTGGTGTGATAAAACATCCTGGGGCCAACTTGCAAGGCAATAAAAGAGACAGTAAAGGAGAGGAAGGTGTTGATCTGTGTGAGTGAGCCCTAGTGCTGGGGAGAAGGAGGCTACTGGTGGGCAGGGCTTGAAGCGAGGGGCTGCAGCATCCTCAGCCCCATGCCAAAACCCCAGGAAAGATGTGGTTGTGGGGTCCAACCTGCTGTCAGCTCCTTTTCAGGCCTCTGGCACTAAAAGCTGTCCCTGGTCAAGCTTGAGATCTCCCTCTCACTACAGAAATGTCTGTGCACAAGCATATCCCCATGCTCCTGCCCCAGGAGGGAAAGAGGGACTTGTCCCCTTCCTCACTTTCTGCAGGGACACCAGCTGGGGGTGATGTGCTGATGGTGTTTTGGGCTTAGACGGCACTTGCCTTCAAGAGAATGGTGTGTCAGGACAGAGTTTCCTCTGGATTCCCCCCCCTCCTCCTTACTAGAAGTCACTTCATTGTTGCCTCCCCATCACACCATGTGCTAGGAGTGGGGTTCTGGGTGCTGCTTATTAATTTAGAGAAACTAAATGACCCTGGTTGGAAAGCTCCAAACTGTTGTGTGCACAGCAGCAAGGTCCAAGGGCTTTATTATAGTTGGGAGAACGGCTGGATGCCGCATTCCCCTGCCTCTGCCCATCCCTGGGGACAGTGGGCATTGCGAGGGGGCTCAAGAAGGTCTTGATCCAGCACAAGAAAGAGCAAAACGGCTCTGCAGGCGGGATGGTATCGGGGTGCGCCTCGGTAGGTGCGTGGCTCTGGGCTTTGCAAGTCTCTTGCTACGTGGGTGTGAATAAAGCCAGCTTAGGCAAAATAGTCTTTTGTGCTAAATCCTGGGCAGACCACCTGGAGCTGTGGTCAAGGACAGACCTTAGGGGCCTCCAAGCTGCCTCCATGGAATTTACCTCCTTCGCCCTGTCCAAGGGCAAAGTGTAGTGTTTGGAGGAGGGAGAAATGGTATCTGCTTCCTTTGGAAAGATTGTTCTAAACTGTGTCATTGACCCGTTCACCGAAAAATCACTTATCGCCACTTGGTGCTAAGTATCACAAACTTTGGCTTCTAACACACCCCCACACTACCGCTTCATTGCTTTATCCATTATTGCTCATAAACACTAATAAATAATCCTATTTTCATTCCTACCATTGTTTAAGTGGTCATTAATTGTGGTTTATACGCTGTCTTTGTGTATTTGTGTAGGATAGCTTCTTCATGATTCCTTGATTAACTGTGATTGATTGTGTATTTTAAAATCAATTAAAAGTTTCAACACTAAAAGGTAGAGTCTTTAGCAGTAATGCTCCGAGACATTGCCATTTATAATGGAGCTATTACGGTGCTGGGACCCATTAGTGTGGCACACTGTGATCTTTATTTTCCAGATCCATGCAAATACATACGTATGTGTGAGCGTGCATATGTCTGTGTCTCTTCTGTGTGAGCTGTATGGCTGGAAGAGAGTGTATGGTATGGGAGAGAGAGAGAGTCAGCTTCTCATGGGGTTGCTGGACCACGTAGGGTGGGCTTTTGTGGATGGCCAGGTATCACCCCCTCCCTTCCTGAAGACTCCCGTGCAAGGGCTGAGCCCCAGGACCCCATAATTTCCTTGCTGTGTATTTGTTTTCTGTTTGTAAAGAGGAGCTGGCTGCTAATACCCTCTTTGTAGCTAAACGGGGCCACGAAGAGGGATGTGTGGCTTTCTACATTGTTGTTTTAGTGACTGTATCTCTGCCTTGGTGGGGTGGAGGTGACTGTGGAGGTGGTGGTGCTGATACAATGCTGATATGATGGAGGAGAAGGAAGGATGGACAGCCACCGCCTGGGCACCAGGGCACGTGCTGGAGCACAAATCTCTCTGCCCTGTAGTATCATGTCTATATTACGTCAGTCCTCAGCTCCTCATGTCACTGTTGTGCTGGGAAAATGTGCGTGTCCAGCACCAGAGCAGGAGGAGATGGGGTTTACGTGGCTCTTTTTGTGCTCCCTGCCTCCCCCCCTAAATCCAGCATTCCTATGCCTCTGTGCACACCAGAGCATCTCTTCCCCCGGCCTGTGCCGGGAATTAGGGCTGAGGACACCACAGAAGAAGTTTTGTGCAGGTCCTCTGAGGGGGAGCAAAATCCCCAAGGAGCCAGCAGGAAATGGGGGCCTTGTGATTGATCCCTTACTTGTCTCCCCCCCACATCCTCCTGGATGTCTGCCGGCTGCAGGGCCCTCCCAGCCATCTGCCAGCTCGGGCAGAGGATTCCTGCGGGCTAAGCTGCTCAGAGACATTTGTCACCCACCCCTGGCCCAGCCACAAGCTGCGAAAAATGCCTCGGTGCCCCCAGTGCAGCTGCTGGGAGCACCCATTAAGGGAAATCACCGCTCTCGTTAAATGATGGGGGGACCGCTTTGTGTATGCCCTGGAATGGGCTCGCTCTGTCGTATTAACTCACCCGCTCACGTTGATGTTAATGAAATAAAGAAATATGATGGTTCCAGACTTTTAAACTTCTTATAGCTCGATTTGCATAATGGCGACCGCTACCCTGAGCAGGAACTGATCTGTCGAAAAATATTGTTCCAGTCCTCTATCATTCAGCTCAATGGAAGGCGCAGATTGGCCCACAGGGGCTGTTTTTTGCTGATGGAGTGGAGTTTGCCTAGTGCCAAACATAAAAAGCTAAAATTAGGACGCAATCCAATATTGTAAAAAAGAAATTGGTTAAAAGTTATAGATCAATAACTGTTAACGTGACTCTATTTTTCAGACAGACCACGTTTCTGCTGCTGGTGACGCGGAGGCAGGCTCCTTCCCGCTGGCTGAAGCAGCTCCGTGGTTCCCCCTCAGAGGAGCCAGTCGAGACTCAGC
Organism: Calidris pygmaea; assembly: GCA_003697955.1. Taxonomy (NCBI): domain Eukaryota; kingdom Metazoa; phylum Chordata; class Aves; order Charadriiformes; family Scolopacidae; genus Calidris; species Calidris pygmaea. The sequence goes on from QJSC01005339.1 coordinate 1,661,462, forward strand.
TCTCCTGAAGAACCCTGTGAGCTCACTCGGCTTCGTGGAGTTTCTCGTGGAAGTTTGTCCTCCTCTCCCTTGGACCATAAAAGGTTGGTCAGGGCTGCAACATGGGGCGGGTGTCAGTCCTATCTCCCCCTTCCTGCATGACTCTGGGCATCAGGCTGTGAACCCAGGAGTGATGCTGGTGCTCTGGGAGCATCCCTGTGAGGCACATCACATCTCACTCCTCAGTGCCCCAGATCTCCACTACCTGATGCCCTAGAGCAACCTTTGATGTCTTAGTTCGTTACTCCTTGATTATCTAGACCTCTGCTCTTTGATGCCCTAGATCTCTGCTCCTTGATTACCAACCTCTCTGCTCCTTCATGCCCTAGATCTCTTCTTGATTATCTGGATCTCTGCTCTTTGATGCCCTAGATTTCTGCTCATGGGTGCCCTAGATCTCTGCCTGCTGCAAAGACCGTGCCTCTCCCAGCAGACAACTCCTGCAAGTGCTTCCAGCTCTTCGAGAACAACTGGACGCTTTCGCCTCCGTGGGGAGCAGGACCTTGACCTTGGCACATCTCTGTCCCACGTGTAAAGCGAGGTGAGCATCCCTCCCCTCCACCCTGTGTATTTAAACCATGGTGTCCACACAGCAGGGGCTGTCTCTCCCCATCAGTGCGTGTTTAGGGTGTTGCAGACCCAAATTCTCAGCTTCAATGACGGGGACAGGGGAGGGTGCGGGAGCAGGGAGCCAGCTGGGCATCACAAGCCAGTGTGACAATGGCCCTTCTGCCCCCGGTGACCTTGGGCTTGCCTCCCATAGCTCATTACAGCCTGCCTTTGATCACTCGCCTCTCCTCCTCTCTGTACTTGGAAATGCTGGAGAGCTTTCCTGACCGATATCATCAAAAAAGGACATTTTTATTTCCAAAATATACAATGTAATTAGAACGGCGAAGGGAGAGAGCAGCCAGTCCATAAAAACACCCGCTCTGCGACAGTCTCTGTCCTGACTCTGCGGGAACTGGGGACAAAAGGCGCCTGGTTTTCAGTGGGAACAGGGCAGTTTCCCAAATATTGGAAATAACCCCTCAGGTCCTGGCCAAAAAGGGGTTCTTCTACTGCATGAGAAGGTTTTTGGTGTGGAAATGCCCTCACCTGTAGTCAAACGTGCTTTGCTGAAGTGGGCCCATTGCAAGCACGGATTGAAGCTGCAACCAGCAGCACAGAGACCTCATCTAAACCATCATCGTTTAAACGTACCTTCTGACTGGATTGCTGAAGATCTCGCTGTCACCCATAGCTTTTTTGCTAACACGCTCGCTGCACCAGCACCATTTCCAGCTGGGCAGGTCCACCCCACGGCACAGGGGGACCACGTTCCACCCCTCTGCCAGCCGTGGGCAGGGGCTGCCTAACAAGCCAAGGTCCAGCCGTTCCCGTCTCAGCAGCTGCCCCATGAAACAGCTTACACCTTAAAAATTGATGGGGTTCATTTCCTGCCTCCGTGCACTTACTGAAAGCACCAGTTCTGCCATTACCAGTGATGTCCACATTAATTACTATCATAACCCAAGTACCTTTGCGTGCGCTCCCTTGCCTGGAGAGCCTGTCCCAGCAGTGACCTGCATTTCTCTCCCCTCGAGACCTTTCCCATGGCTGGGATTTCCAGCACTGCTGCCTGCAGAAGAGCAAAGCTGATGCCGAGATAGCCCCAGGGGAGGAGAACAGGCCTCCCTCAGACAGGTCTGCTGGCAGGTCACCTCTGGCCCAGGCTCAGAGGTTCACCTGGAGCATGGGGGTTTTATTCTCCACCTTTTCCCCTTGTCTCGTTGAGCAGCAGCATCGGTCCTACCCCATCCCTAGGGCTTGTGGCTTTTCTACATTGTGTAAATGATTTAAATATTCATTGGGAGCAAGAGATTGACTCCATGGCTGGGTGGTGGAATTACTTTCCCTGGGACCATCTGGAGTCCCCAGGTTGAGTCCCTTCAGCTCTGAGCCCCAGGGACCAACCTTCAGTTTTCCTCCAGTTTCTAAGGAAAAAAAAAAAGCCAAACAAGTCATGGAAAATCGCCCAGCTCACTCTAAACATAGCTCCTGGGTGATGGGAAACAGGCCATTCCCGTCTGCTTTTCAGTGCCCTGTGGACTGTAGAAAATTACAAATCTCATCTTTTTTGCATAAAATGCTGATTATCCAGCGTTAAACACAAGCATGTCTGAGACCGTGAAAGGACATGCATGGAAGAGATAAAACACTAGAAATCATGAGGCAAAAGGAGCCAGCAACTTAAACAATCACCAACAAAGCCTCTTCAGCACGGACTGAATAGCATCCAGCCCAGGTATCACACAGCCTGCTCACAAGCCTGACCAAAAGTGCACTCTGAATACATGACCGCACCGAAATCAGCGCCTGGAGGAGACTGGCACGTACAAGAGAATGCACCATTCATTCAGACTACTTCGTTCCTGCCTTTTGCTCTTCACCTCAAAACCCCAGGGGGAAACACCAAGCCTACAAACAGTCAGCAGGAGTTCCCCAGAAAAAGGTCTAGGAATTATAGCGGGTCACGAGCCGAACACGAGGGATCAGTGTCGCAGGCAGTGCCCTGGGACACAGGAGCTGCAGCGTGGCCTGCGAGAGTCACAACATCACCTTTCTCATCCATTCGGGGCTGGTGAGATCTACGCTGGAGCAGATTCTGGTCTTGGCAGCCCCTGTCAAAAGGAGGTGGCGCTGCTGCAGGCAGCGCGGAGGAAAGAGAATGATCAGAGGTCTACAAGACATGACCTACAAAGGAAGATTGAAAGAACTGGGTTATTTAGCCTAAAAGAGATGATGGAAGAAGAGATGTGATAACAGTCTTCAAGTGCTTAAAAGGATGCTGCCAAGGGGAAGAGAATAATCTGTTCTTTATGTCCACGGTGGACAGGACAAGAAATAATCGGCTTAAATTACAGCAAGAGAAATCAGGTTAGACATCAGGACAAAACCGGCTCATGGAGCGTGGCGGTGGGTTACCTGGGAGGTGGAGGGGCTCTGTCACTACAAACACACGCTGTCTGGGGACAGGTTGGCAAACGCCTCTTGGGCTTTCCATGGGGAGAGAGGATGTGCTGGGGCAGGACTGCACCCCCTCCGCCTTCCTGTGGTGCCTTCAACGTGAGTTACGGTGCTCCTGGTTTGCCCAAAGCCAGCTGGTCCTGCAGCGATCGCTACAGCTGGCCGGATGAATCCCAGACACTTTGGCTTACGAGAACTTCCAAGGTAGCAAAATTTCGTTTTGTGGCAGATTGGGGGCACAAATCCACATTTTGGGTTATTTTTCTTGCAGTAAAGAAATCCTTCAAAATGGATTATTTTTTTTCTTCCCCGTCTCTTTCAGCCGCTCTATTGCAACACAAACAAAGCAGAGCATCCCAGCCACACGGGCAAGCTGGAATGACACCGTCCAAATGAAACTTGTTTGATAACGTCCTTGCTGAAAACATCAATGAAATCGATGTCTCCCCTCCAAACAATTAGGTGGAGGCGAATCACCAGTTTCTGAGTGAATGGACTTGCCTTGACATGTTTTTCAGCCAGCTCAGAGGATTGTTGCTATCAGAGAAGGCAAAAAGGAAACCAAAAAAGGGCTCTTTCTAACCCAGGCTGCCAGTGGCCAGTACGGAGGATCCACCAAGGTGTCCAAGAGCTGCTCGAGCCACTTCTGCTCGGCAGCGCCTCCGTCACGCCGCTGAGCGTGCACCTTTGAGCTAAAGATTAAGAGATTTCTGTGTTCTCGGGAGAAATTGTTATTACCCCTGGATTCCAAGAGCAATCCTTTATTTTAAAACCTGCCTCCTAATTCATTTTATATTTACCCATAAAATCTTGGCCGGGGTTTCTGAGAGATGCGGTCTTTTGGAAAGGCCAAGTTTTAAATGGAGCTGACTCAGCAGAAGCAAGCTTGATTGAAACAGTGCCTATTTGAGTATATACCCCTCCTGGGCAGGGCTGAAAACAAAGAAACTGGACTCGCCCCTGGCTTTGTTTTCTCCACAGGCTCTTGGCTACGGGCAGCAAACCTTGCTGCTGAGCTGCAGGGCTGGGGCTGGTGAAGTGGTGGAGAGCAGAAGGGAGACAGCAGCCTCCCTGCTGTGTAGCCCATTGTCTATTGACCTGAACTTTAGCACAGCTGAGATGAGAATCAAAAAAAAAAAAAAAAAAACAGAAGAAAAAAAAAAAAGAAAAAATTTTAAAACCCTGTAAGCAATTAATTTTCAGCCTCACTGCCCAGCATCATTCTCAAGGAGAGAACAGAGGATGCAACTAATACTTTGCTTTTTAAAATATCAGTTTCGTTCACCCCAAGATGCTCTGGAACAGGCAAGCCCTGCCCAGGGGAAGACGGTCCCAGCTCCCTCCCACACCACAATGGGGGCACACCAGGACTTGGACCAATTTTATCATAGCCCATGGTGCAAAGCCTGCTTCTGCCTTTCTTTTCCCAAGTTGTGATCATCTTAGTTGCTTGTTTGTCTTGCTTGTTCATGTTCACAGGGCAGTGCTGACCCAAGCAGCTCTTGTTTGGGAGATGAGTGTCCCCTCCACAGCGCTACAGCCCTCATCCTAAGGCTCACCTCCTCCTCAAAGACCTGGAACTGGAAGGAGAAGATGGGTCATGGACGATGGGCAAGCTACCACACTGGTGTAGCACTGAGGATTGCAGTGGGATCCTGTCCCAGGTGGACCAAGTTTCCTTTACTTCAAGGAAAAATTCATTTTAGGCTCAAGGGAAAAACAGGCGAGTGCTGAAAGTTGATCACCTTCTCATATCTTAGAGAGTGTCTGCTTCTCATGTCCTTGCTGCTATGAGGCGTCTGAGTGACAGCCAGGCTATGAAATATGGCCAAGGCTTTTTGAACTTGACAGCTCAATCCACGAACAAGCAAAGCCCAGAAGACAGTCCAGAGCCGCTTAGCAAGAGCAGGCTAATAGCTAAGTACACAGCGAAAACCTGATGGGAACACCATCAGTATCTCCTAACTCCAGCTTCATTCAGAAAGCCAAGAATACAGAAATGAGTCAATTTGTGCCCGATGGCCATAATGAACATGCCAATGGAGATGCCCAGAAGCAATAATACCATAAATTGGCAAGGTGGCAGCTGCATTCATCAGCTCAAACAAGAGCTGGTCATCCATAATCCAGCAGTTTCAAAGACCAGTATTTCAGCACCAATGTCATTTCCACCTTAAAGTATATGTGGGAATGCTTGAAATTTACCAGCAGCCCCAACAGATGTGTCACTGCTGCCGAGAGCCAACACCGGGTGGTGATCCAGGGGTATGAAACGCAATTAATTAATTATAGCAAATGCTGAGAATCATCATTTGAATCACGGGGATTCAAACCTCCTCAACCCCAATTCCTCTGGAGAAGGTGGTGAGCGTGTGCCTGGGTCATGCATCAGTGATGATGATCAATGACCCAGTGAAGTTGGGCAGCCCCAAACCTGCATTTTGGGCACCCAACACCTGGGCTGGAGATGGGGAGCAGCGTGCACTGGGTAGTGATTTGAGGCCAGCTCTGGCACAACTGGTGTGGTGCCCATCAGGTTTGTGCTGTGGGGACAGCACACAGGAACCTAAGGGGAAATTTGAACATAGGAAGTTCCATCTAAACATGCAGAGGAACTTCTTTCCTGTGAGGGTGGCAGAGCCCTGGAAGAGGCTGCCCAGAGAGGTGGTGGAGTCTCCTTCTCTGGAGACATCAAACCCAGCCTGGGTGCCATCCTGTGCAACCTGCTCTGGGTGACCCGCTCTGGCAGGGGGGTTGGACTAGACGATCTCCAGAGGTCCCTTCCAACCCCACGTCATTCTGTGTGACCCCCGCTGACTTCTCCTCCATGTGTGGGGTTTGTCCCCAACCTACCGGCATGAGCTTAAACCTACAAAGCAACCTTGGGAGCTGGGGAAGAGGGTGGCAAACGCGCTGCGAGTCCCCAGTAGCTCATCCCCACTCCCGCCCGCTTGCAAGAACACCCCATCAGCCACCCCTGTCACCGCCGACGGGGGCTCGCCACCACCGCGCCGGTCCCCACAAGAGATAGCAGGGCGTTATCTTGGCCCTGCTGCCCACGCTGCCACCGCTGCAGTCATCAGGGAGCGATCTGTGCCGGGAGATGATGACTTCCCTCCAGGGTCACAGCCTGCCTCCCCCCACGCAAAGCGGTGGGACTCCCGGCTGTCACAGGGCTCCGACATCCTTCCCAGGGGGCGAGAACGCTGGGTGCAGGGGGGGGCTTTTCTCACCCCAGGGTGGCCCACGATGTGGTGGTGGCTGCAGGGCGAGGAGCCGTGAGTCCCCAGTGAGGACCTCCTTTTTTGTTTTGGTGGGGTTTTTTTTTTCCCCTCCCTTTTCAGGGGAAACGGGGTGATGTGAACCCCGTGGGCCTCCAGGAGTTGCGCAGCGTTATTCGTGTAACAGCTAATGGAGCTCACTCAATCCATAAAGATTTTAAGTCAGGGGTTTGATGTTAATTATGGACCAAAACATTTAATAGCCCGTTACACTTCCACGAGGCATTTTTTTAATTAAAAAATGATATATTGCACAAAAGGGGAAAAAAAAAAAAAAAGGGAGAGGAATAATTGAAGAACTGTTTTATTCCAGAACAACCCGAGGCAGAGAAGGCAGCGCGGAGCCGGCGTGTGGGGGAACACGATGGCAACGCTGGGAGCTGGTGGTGCAGGAAGCCATGGAGGGAGCAGCCTCATCCCACCAGGAGAAGGTGCCCAGGGAAGGGGAGAAAACTCTGAGCAGAGACAGGTAGGTGGACATCCAGGTCAGGCTTTTGCCCACCACACTGGCTTGTCCTTACCTGTTGAATCATTTCCTTGTGCTGCAAGAAGACTTTGTTTCAAATCCCTCTTTCTGAAACTCTATCAGCTGTCTCTCAGGAAAAATGGCTCAGCCCCCAGGGTGGAAATTAGTCTGGAATAGGTCAGGGATGAAGAAAGTCTGACATGTCTCGCTCTGACGCTACTCCATTTTTCATGCAATATTTAAAGATGCGTTTGAGCAGGGGCTGGCCTGAGATGCATTCAAATAGTCTGTGCAAAACGCACGGTCTTCAGCAGAGTAAACCAATGCTTCTCCTGCCTTGGGCAGTGGTCGGCTGGTGGTCCATGGGTCAAGGGGGCAGCAAGAGAGAAGCCAAGAGGGAGCAGCTCCGAGTGGGAGGTTGTTACGATCCTCCTCAAGACAGGAGGAAGAGAAGTGGGATGGAAACATGGCCCCAGGGCTGCCCAGGAAAAGTTCAGGTGATTCCTTAAAACTGGAAGTAGCAGAGTATGACCCCCAAGTCCCTGGCCATGGATGGACTTGCCCAAGTCCTCCTGCGTCTCCAGCTCTGCGCCTTGCTGTTGTTCGCTTCCCCCAACTCTACAATGGGAATAATATTATTCCCTCCTCACAGGGTTTTGAGATGCTCAGTTACTATGGTGATGGGGCCATAAAAGTACCAAAGATAGCAAGAACAATAATAATATCAGACATGGTAGGAGCCAAATAATTGCATTTAGGGCACGCACACAACACGGAAGGGAGAGCCACCTCCATGCACCACAGCTCTCAAACCCCGAAGACGAAACTTTTGTTATCCCAACGGGCTGGCAGCCTGCTTAAAGGGCTCATTTCCAATTCCAGCACCGTCCACCCAAATGCCAGGAGTGGCCGCCAACAGCCCGGCTGCAGCTCCAGGACCGGTCCGACGGCCCCATCCCCATCTCCCCAGGGCCAGCCAGGAACGGGGGAGGGGGGGGCGGTGGGACCGAAGGCCCCTCGCCAATGCAGGCATCAAATGTTCCTCGCACCAGCGCCGTAACACAAAGTCCCCGCAGATGTTCGCCCGCCGCATTGTTTGACCAGCTGAGCGTTTTGCCGCCCGGAGCGGCGAGCGTGCCCAGCACAATGCCGCTGACGGCTCGCTCCTTTGTCTCTGCCGAGCACAGCGCTTGCCTCATTATTTTTTTTTTAATTTATGGGGTTTTTAATTGGAAAAAAAAAAAAAAAATTTATAACATCTGTGGCTGCTTAATAACACCTGCGCGCGACAAGGCTGATTTTCAGCAGCCATTGTCACAGCGTTCTCATCTGGGCAACGCCGAGCCGGTGCTACGTGGCCTCCTCTGAACTGCTCAGGCAAGAACGATCCTTGGAGGGCATGTAATTAACAGGCGATGCAAAACAAGATGCTGTGGAAAAAAATATGAGAGACATCCCTTTCTAACAAAGGGAGAGCTCGGCGATGAGCAGGTGATGAGCTTGTAACGCATCCTGTGAAGACATGCCTGCTGGCACTCGCATGGACCAACCCAACGCTGGTGCCATGGTCAGGGGAGGTGCAGAGGGGATCTGGCCTTTCCATCAGCACTGTGGAACCCTCCTCCTTCATCATGAGGTCTAGAGCCCCAGCACCCCACCAGGTCGTTTTCACCATGAGGAAGAGGATCCTTAAGCTAATTGCTGGTGTTGCCACCCAAATTCTCATGTTTTTTTACAGCTGAGGCAGCTCCTACTGAAAGCTGCCTCCTTGCAGCATCCCCTGGGGCTTGCTGTGCAGGTGCTGGCTATAACAGTTTGGCTGTTCAGTGAGCACAAAACAGCCTGGGAGGCTTACAGGTGCCTCTTACATTCATACATGCTCATGACAAAGCCGCTGGTAGCAGGAGTGAGTGAGGAGCAGGAGGGGACACAGCTCCGGCTGTGCCCAGGCTGAGGTTTCTTACGTGCAGGAGCTTCCCTGTACAAATCTGGAGGAGGTTTTTATCCACTCCTCACAGCTCTGGGAAGCTCAGGCTGCCCTGAAATCCCTCTTCCCACTGTGACTTGGTAAATAAATAAAATCCCGTTCCCCGCTGAGCTCGGCAGTGGAAACAGGGCTGCCAGGGCTGCAGACAACCAGCCTTCCCCGGGCTTCACCAGGGCTGGCGGGCAGAAAGCAGGGGTCAGCAGAGAGGTTTGGCCAGGGAATAAAAGAGCAGCAGTGCAAACATTTCCATGTCCAGCCCTTTGTCGCCCTTTGTAGTCCTTTGTCACTCCCCGTAACATGGGGTATTTGAGCAGATCCCCTCCTTGCACATCCCCGGTGCAGCCCCTCTTGCTCCCCCTCCAGCACAGTGAGCTTTAACGTCACACCCCCTCCTTCACTCACATCTTTGGGCTGTGAATTCCTCTCATCTCTCAGAGTACATTAAAAGAAAATAAAATCAATGTAATTACGCAGCAAACATTAATTACGATCAAAAAAATGCAGCTGAGAGGGATTGATCTGGAGGAGAGCTGCAGCTGGCCACTAAATTACCAAAAACCAAATCGGTGGGGCTGAGGCCATGGGGATGTGTGGCCGGTCCAACCAGCAGAGCATTCTTGGAGATACCTGGCTTGACCATTTTAGTTTCTGGTTTCATTTATTGGCTTTTTCAGCTGATGGTGTAAGTCAAACACAGGAGTGGATGAATTTAATGTGTATCTAAGTGTCCCTCACAATGAGAGCGAAATCCTAAAGGTTTCAGCATGATGAGGCATGGAGTCACTGCAGCCACATTGGAGGGATGGGTGGTGCAGACCCTTCTCAGATGGTACAGATAGAGGAACAATTCAACCTGGTAATTTGTTCACCACAAAGACATGATTGTTTCCATCTTCTTCCCCAGTCTTAGACCCCGAATAGGCTCTTTAGCTATCTCCAAGATGGACAAAAATGAAAGTGTGGGGTGACAGAAGAAGAAATGCGGAGCAGGAGAGTGGCTGGGAGCATCTGGGCAGGACTCCAGGTGGGTGGGATGAATTGGGCACAATGGGATATAACCCCTGTGGGCAGGGGTTATAACTCTGAGGAAGCTTTTCCCGAGCACCAACCCAAGCCCTCTTGGCTGCAGTTTAAGCCTATTACAGCTTGTCCAACCCTCGACCAATTGATCACCGTCATTTTTATAACTGCCTTTTCCACACTGGATGAACGTTACCCATCCCCTCGCCTTCAGTCCTCTCTGGCCTGGAGCACAAACTCAGCTCCTCCAGTCCATCTTCCCGGGGCATGTTTTCCAAACTCTCTGAACTCCCTCAATTTGTCTGAGTCTCTCTGAAAGTTGTGATGCCCAAACCTGGAGATATATGTCTCCAGCTGATGCCTCACTAGCACTAAATAGAGCCAAATAAATTACCTCGCTGTCTTCCACCTGAAACTATTAATACGTCTGTGGGCAAGATGTGCCTTTTCTTTCCTTTCCTAAAGCATCAGGTTATTGTTTGCTGCTCAGTTTGAGGGCTACTCCACGGCTCGAGCCTTGGCTGCTCTCCTGCTGGCTTACCAGTTCTTCTCCATCTTATATCTGCAATTTTGATATCGCCTTCTTAAGTGAAACACTTTGCACTTGACTTTATTGAATTTCAGTGTATTGATTTCAGGCCATTTCTCCAATTTATCAAGATCATTTTGCTCTGAGGAATCTTGCAGCAGCTTGTCTTGTATCTGCTCTGTTGACAAAAGGTCTTGAGTCCTCAGGGCTATCGAGCCAGGACTTTGCATTAGCCCTTAAAATAGTCAGAAAGAACTACATGGGGGGTGTGGGGACAGTGGAGGATGGAGGTGTCAGGCTGTCTCACAGAGAAATGGCCCCACGCTGCCATCGCAGCCAGGCAAGGTGTGGAAGCAACAGGAGGAGATGGAAGAGTATGATGGAAATGATAATGAGTCCCTGAAGGTGCCAGCAGGGATACTGAGGATACAGGGATGCTGAGAGATGCCGGGACCCTGCTGCAGCCCCGGGGACAGCCCTGCAGCCGGGAGGAGGGAGACAAGCACTGGGATTTAATGCTCCCTCTTTCTTCTCAGGTCAGCGTGAGATGAGCTGCCCTGGTCCCACCCGGGGGGCACACCAGCAGACCAGGAGGAGCCCTACAGCATCTGGCATCGATGGCACTATTTGGAGACAGCAAGAACTGGACTAAGATGAAGACAGAAGTCCACCCTGCCGTGCACAAACCAGGTCAGATGGCTTTATTGTTATTATTATTATTATTATTATTGTTGCCCAGAGGTTGTAGTGCTCCAGTGTTTAAGGCAGATAAAGAGGTTTGGGAAGCTGCTGCTTTTCCCAAGGTGGAAGGAGCAGCTCCTTACCCTTCTGCAAGAAGCACAAAGCTTTAGGGGAGCACTGCAGAACCCACGAAAGCACCCACCTTCCCATCGCACTTTCCTCCCTCTGCTTCTCCCATCAGCTTGCCAACAGCACTTCCCCTGCCTCCTTCCTCTTCCTCCCACTCCCTGGGGCGGGCTGAAGTTCAGTCAACAATTACCCAGGTACGGGGAGGAATTTCCTAGAAAATTTTGCAAAAAAAAAAAAAAAAAGCACCTCCTGCAGAGCTGCCTCCTGATAAGTCCTCGTTCTTCAGCAGGGGGCAGGTGGAACGGCTGAGCTTCAGCTGCAGGCACAGCGGGAGGGCCGGGGAAAGCGTGGGGAAGAGAGATGCAAACAAACCCGGGGAAGGGGGCAAAGCAGAGGCGTAATGGAGGGGCCAGAACAGGTTGGGAAACAGCAGGGAAAAAGGTTTCCTTGGGAAAAGGCTGGCAAGCCTCACCTGGAAAAGGGACAAGCAAGGGTGAGATGGGAGAACTCCTGCAGGAGTGGAGACCATGGGGAGAGAAGAGAGAAGAGGAGTGAGGGTTGGGTGAAGCCCCAGCAGCCACAGGAGCTCACCCTGGCCCTTGACATGGTAATGATGCAGACACAGACGTGTGATAAGCCCTGCTCTGCACGCACTTTAAAATCTAAGTAGCTTATGAATATGTAATAATCCCTTATTCCCAGTGCCATAATCTATATTTAATTAAGAAAATAACTAAACGGTGGGAGTAAAAGGGGCTGTGTGGGGAAATGGAGACAGAAGCACTGTCAGATAAGCTGCAGGAGGAAGGGGAACAAATGGCAGCCTCAGCATGGCAGAGACAGCAGAGCCACAGCCTTGAGCTTGGCTGTGAACTCAAGGCAACCTGGCCTGCAGAAGACCTCTCTACAGCAAAGTCTGCCACAAGCAGCTTCTTGGGTCAACAGGCGAGATGAAGGTTGGCCAACACAGGTTGGTTAGGTTGGTTAGGTTGTGTCACACAGGCAAGTGTGAATTCTCACTCCTGTTCGGTCCTGGTGGTGATGGATTGTGCGTGGACAGCAATACACCAACCAAAACAGCCACACGGGAGCATACAACAGCACCCAAAGCAGTGCCTTCGATGCTGCCACAACAAGCTGTTTGGTGCCTTCACCTTACAACGTTTCTGTGCTAAAGCATCCTTGGCCAGGATGCTCCAAATATCTTGCATTGGCAAACGAAAGCGAGCCCCGGTAGCTGACTAGCACTCAGGGCTGGCAATGCCAGTGTAATCCATGCTGTTAGACTGGAAGGGCCCATGCCAGGCCAACGCTGGACCAATGCCCAAAGCAGGCAGAGATGTTCATATTATGTATCCAAGAGTCTGTCAGCCCAGGCCAGAACCCACGGCAGGGCTCTGTTGGATCCTTTAATGCATCCCTGGGACCACCGTCACCTCGGCACCCATGGGCATCAGCTACTTTTCAGAGGTCTTTGCCAACTTGGAGCCAGTGTGAGGCCAAAGCCTGGACTTTAGCTCTTCTCCTGGTCTCCACGCTGAGAGCACTGTGGATGGTGCTCATGTCAGCTCTGATCAACCTCTGCTTTGGACAAGAAAGAAGAAGATAGAGAGTTGTGTGGCTGTAGATAGTCCAAATGCTTGAGCCCTTCCTATGGCACTGAAAGCACAAAGCACCTCCCAGCTACAGCCCCAGACCTTTCCCACCTGGTTCCCCAAAGCATCGCTGCAGCCTTGCACCATTAACTATGTTTTGCTTCTCATTCTCTCGTGGGGTCTGCAGGTGACAGAAAACTCTCTGCTTCCTTGGATTGTCAGCAGTGGAACTGAGAGCACATTTTAAAGACTGGGTTAAAGAAAACAAAAAAATATCTCAGTCCACACACTATACAGGATAAATAGACTGTCTGGTTTTTAAATTGAAAACCAACAATAATCACTGCTAAGAGCCTGCTGAAGAAAAGCAGCCCTATTACCACTGGGACAGATTCATTTTTACCGAAAGAACACAAATATTTTTCAAGCTGCTCTTGAGCTCCTGAAGTGGCTAACGTCCTGCTGCTTCCCCTCATCTCTGTCCCGGGGAGCCGTGGGAGGCACAGAGCCGCAGCGGGGACGGGGACAGTTGTGCGGGCAGTGCAAAGTGGGGACAATCCCTTCGGCCATGGGCAAGGGAGAGGGAGGTGCTTTGGAGGAGGCTCAGCTAAGGCAGGCTGCAAAATTACATAAAACTGAGGTATTAGGGCAGGGTGACAGGAGGTGACTAGCTTGGCCTGGGTGGAGCGGGGGAGTGGGGATGGGACAGGCTGTGTTGAAAGCTTACAAGAAGACAATTAAGCTTGTCTTTCCATTCCTATTAAGCAATAGAGAAAAGCACCTCCAGAGGTGACGCAGTGTGCACAGAGCCCACAGTGGGCATCTGATGCTGGGAAGGCACTATGTTGAGAGGTATGGTCCACGGCAGCTTGGTGGACAGGTGTATGAGCTGCAGGGACCTCTTGGATTTGGGTTATCAAGGGGGCTAGCTGAGATAACTCCACCTCTCTGTCCCATCAGAGCTGTCACTCTGCCAATAGCAAGGTCCAGAGGTGGGCAATGGATGTGCTGAGGGGCCTGGAAGCAGAGGGATGGGATCCCCAAAACTGCCTGCCCTCCACTCGTGGACAGAACAAGCTACCAGAGCAGGGCGATGGGTCTGCAGAAATTGCCATGGGGAGCACGGTGCATCTCAGTGGGATGAAGAGCATTGCCACAGCCATCAGGGCTGGGAGAGAGCACAGCAGCCAAGCATGGGAAGGGGACAACGACAAACATTACTCCTGCAGGGTGCTGCCCCTAAGGCAGGTTGCACTTAAAAGTGGTGGGCTGAGATTTATGCCCTGCAGGAACATCATCCTGGGGCACCACAAGGATTCAAGGGCTGTCCAGAGGAGACTGAGTTCTCACACAGTTCAGACATAGGACAGGAAAAATGAAAGCAGCCTCATGCCAAGGTCCTGGGATCTTTCTTTCCTCTCTTCCCAGGCCATAGTATGGTGAGATCAGTAGGAGCCAAGTGCTGGCTGCTAAATCTAATATCTGCCACGTATTTTGGGAACTGTATGGCACACAACATACTGTGAAGGTGGCCTCCAACCCAGAGCTAGGAGAACAGCTTGAGCAGGTGGGAGACAGGAGCTGGTGGAGCCAACAGTATTTTACCTGGGTTTTAGTCCCGGAATCAGAGGGCTGGACAGCATTAGCCATTACTGATCTGGAGCCAGCATCTGAATGACTGCAGAAGAAGCTCACACTCGCTGGATCCCTGCCTGGGCACTGTTTCAGGCAGGGCTGCCAGCAGGCTCATGCAGTTGGCCCGTCCTGTGTTGTGATCAGAACAAGTGACGTGGGACTGACAGTGTCCCACAGCCCTGGCCACACCAGCAGTTACCCTGAGCACAGCCGTACCCCTGGAGATGGGGCCAGGAGGGTCTTCTCTCCGCCCGAGTCCCAGTGTGGCCACTGGGGAGGAAGCATGGACTCGTAAGGTTGACCTACCAAGTGATGCTGACTGCCCCGTGTTGGAACTTGTCTTTCTGAGTGCAGCGTGCGGGTTCAAATGTTACAGAGAGATAAGAAAGGTGAAGCCTTGGAGATGGAGGAGAAAGGAAAGGAACAAAAACAATTTAATAATGAATACATTATGTAGACATGTCATGCCTCTTGCCTGCTGGCATGGATTAATATCCATAAATCAACGAGGAAGGGACTGTTTTTAATGCTGGAGATGGAGGCTGGTCCTCAGAAAATTGCTAAGGGGGCATTAATGAGGAGAGACATCTGGGAATGGCTCCAGGTGCATTGGCTGCATGCACAGGAAATTCTGAAGAGCCATTTTCAGCTAAAATTTATCCCTGTGCTGGGGACACTTGTGGACCATGAGGACAAAAGTGTGGGGACCATGGGACCCCATGTGGAGGTGTTGGTCAAGCTCAGCAGGAAAGTGGGTGGTCCCTTGGTTCTTGGCTCCTCAAGGCAGCTCCTCATCTTCCATTCTGCAGGCCTAGAAAAGCTGGCCCCATCTTTTGACTTTGCTCAGCAAGAAGGTCCACACAGACCAAGTCACAGGACAGTCTCAGTTTGTGAAAGCCAGGAGCCAAAACTACGGTGGAGCACGCTATTAACATCCATCCTGCCTCTGTTGGGCATGCAGTCTCCAGAGACAGGAGTCAGGGACAGCGTTCTCTCACAGCCACCACGATTGCCGTGACCCAGAGGACGGGTCCCAGAGCACCTCTTCCTGCTGTTCAAACAAGCATTGGATGAGCCAGCGACTAGGACAGCCCCTTGGTACGAGAAGGAGCCCTCCAAATGTGAAAGAAGGAGCTCTGATGCCACATGGAAGGGACAGAGGGCAAGGGCTCAAAGCACAGAGCATGGAACATCTCTCTATGGCATTTCTGGAGCCCGCCCTGAAGGTGTCTGGTGTGTATCTGGGCAAGAGGCAATTGCCCTGTTGAACACACAGAAGCCCCAATGCATTAATCAGGGTCTGTCCTCCTTGGGATGTTTCCCTTTCAGCGGCACAAGGCCCCTGCCAGGATTTCAGAGGGACATCATTAAACTCACTGGAGATGGCACAACGTGACCTTTCGCGTCCCCAGGAGGGCTCCGTGTGGCGGGGGCTGCTGTCGAGAAGTAAAGGGGTCATTTCTGCTGCCAGTATTTTTTCCTAAGGAGAAGGTATGGAGTGCCAGGATTTCATTAGTCACATTTCATCTGCATTTAAGAAAAAAAAAAAACACAAACAAAACCCTTGAAATCATCACTTTTTAAGAACATTGCCCTCGCCTTCTCCTCTGCCATCCGTCCCGTCCAACCTGGCACTGGTGGCCTCTCCTGCCTGCTCTCCTTCTGCCCTTCCCGGGACCACCTCCTTCCACTCGCACTGACCCACTTCAGCCGCCAGATTCACAGCCGAGCGGCTCAGCCGGGGAAAGAGGCTGGATTCAGAGAATAAATGTGCAGAGCCAGGGAGCCAGCCGGGGAGGAGTGAGCAGGAACCGTCTCCGGGAGAGAGACACCCACACGGGGAGAGGCGAGAATCCTGCCGGGGAGACGACTGGGAGCAAAGGATGCTCAGAAAGCATATGTTTGTGGTATGACTGGAGTAGAGGGGGAGAAGGGAAAATAAAGAGAAGCAGGAAAGGCAGGGAGGGAGGGAAGGGCATGGCAGAGAGGGCGCAGGGCAGCCGGGGGGAAGCCAAGGAACTGAACCCCACTATGGCTGCTATTCTTCAGGTTGCACGCAGGAAAAAGTGTGATTTGGGAGAAAGCTTGGTCCTACCAGGGTGGAAATCTGCTACCAGGAGGGTGACAAGGGACGTGGGTAGACCAGGACAGTTCCTGGCTTGGAGGAGGGAAGGGGGAGGCTTGGAGGGCCTCGAGGGCAGCAAGGAGCGAGCAGTGCAGAGGGAAAGGAGGGATGGAGGAGGCTGAGTGTTTGGAGATGCCTCAGCATCCCAGGGCTTATTTGAAGCGAACAGCCAGCTCCTTCGAGGCTCACCTCTCATCTGATGGAGCATCCCTGGCTCCTGACAGCGGAGGAGAAGTAGCTGCCGTCCCAGGGTCCCGGCAGAGAGATGGAAACCCCAAGCACGAGACCCGAAGGGTTGCTACAAGCAAACCCACGTGGCGACATGAGAAAGCCGTGCCGGGTCCGAGCTCGCAGACAAGACAGGCTGAGCCCGCGGAGAGCGGGGAATTGCTGCCTGTCTGTGTCTCCCTCTGTTTTCCCTGATTTTATTGTGTTTTGTTTAATTGAATCACACACACACATGCACACAAAGCCCCAGCTCATGGTGTAGAGCCTGTAAGGAAACGAGCAGCAAATTAAGGTTCCAGGAGGAGCGATGCCGAGCAAAACCACGCGATACTCGGGACGAGCCGCAAGCGGGAGGGAGAGAAACAGCGGGAGGAAAGGGGGAAAGAGGAGAAACCTGCAGAGAGAGAAGAGGGAGCTGCAAGAGGGGTTCCCAAGGGGAAATGGAATTCCAAAGAAGCAGAACAAGGGAAGGAGGAAAACCCAAGACGTGAAGGGAGAAGGCAGCACAGATGATGCTGGTGGTACCTATAAGGTGACTGTGCCCAGACTCTCCCTGATCCCTGCGTGGAGCAGTTCAGAGCACGGGAAGAAAAAGCTCCCACAGCTCAGGGCTGGGGGATGCTGGGCTGAAGGGACATGGCTCTAAGTCCCAGGGATCCTTCGCTGCTCCAGAGCTCTCATTCCCAAATATGAACAAAGCTCCCCTCTGGACACAGTACCCTCGTCCACCTAGGCCTCCGTCATGACCTGCTCAGCCTCTCTTGGCATGGCAATCTTACCCTTCAGCTTTCAGCTCAGCTAGGATGTCTGGTGGTACCTGCAACTCCACACAAGGTGTTTATCCTCAGGAAAACATGGGACACTGAGGAATGATGGACATGTGGGGTGAGACCATGATGTGCTAGGGGATGTGCTCCTCATCCCCAAGGAGCTGCATGCCAACGACACCATCCAAACCCTGGAAGACCGGTGCAGCCCTCAGCCCAGCCAGAGCTGGCGGACCAGCAATGTCCTCCACTGTGACCAGAGGGCAGGGACACCAGAGGGGAAGCAGCACCTCCAGGATGGATGGTTGACTGTGCCGAAAGACCTCTCCTCACCTCCCGGCTCACCCCATCTCTCGAGGTGCTGGGAGGTGACATGATGCTGATCAGGCACTCCACGAGAAGAGATGCTCTTCAGCGCTGGAGAAGTGTGAGGTTAAAGGACGTGAGCATCCTGCCCGGGCTTGCTGTGACAGGCCTCACATGTGTTTAGTCACATCCAGCTACGAAGCCACTCTGGAAACCGAGACATTTATTCAAAGGAGCAGCAGCATTGCACACACATCTGCCTGTGTGAAGGAGAACTTCAAAAGGGCTGACAGTCACGGAGCCCAGCAGTAACCTTTGGCTAATTAGCTGTCTTGATTTCCTTGCAGTTTATTTTTACACTTCTTGGGCTCTGAAATGCATTTACTGTAATGTCAGAAAGGTCATGGTAAATATAAAGCTTCCTAGCAATAACTATATCCACCCCACTGGGCTTTTGGGACCGATAGTGACAGCTTGGCTTGGGACAGGCAGCCTGACAATGCTTTGCTGAGGTTTTTTGTCTTGCACAGGAACTGTTGAGACTGTGCTGGTGGGAATGATAAAGGCTCCCGGGGCAAAGCAGGTACCTGCACGGAGCACAATGAGCACAGAGCAGAGGGCATGTGTAAAAGTGCTCTCCCGGGGTCAAATCATAGACGAGCAGGAAAGACGGAGGGACAAGGAGACCTGCAGGATGCAGAGCTGTGAGCTAGGTCAGGAGGAAGGTAACTAGAGAGATGGGAGTGATCGATGCTGAACCTGCAGAGAGGAGCAGGTGGGACCCCATTCTAAGCATTAATGAAATCATCAGCTGGAGCTGCTGCCCTGAGAGCCTTCCTGCTCCTGGGCAAAGGAGAAGGGAGCCAGAAAAGATGCTGTTGTTAGATCTCAATCAAGAAGGGATTTGAAAGCCCCAAGCCCCGTTGGGGTAGAAGATGACTGTGCTTATTGAAGTGGGTCCCTCTGCTCCCCACCTCACCTGGGCTTGAAATAAGCCTGTGCTTCACCTCTGCATGGTGCCACAGTCTCCCTGTGACCCTTGTTGGAGGGTAGGGACTGTCACCAGCTGGGACCTGACCTCCCAGAGATTTCTGGAGGAGCTCACAGCCCTGGCTGACACCCACTCCATCCCAGGACCTTCCCGCACTCCGCAGACTGGAGCACATCAGCGCTGAGGACTTCCATTTGGCCGAGATGCTGGGGTTCAGCTGAGGGTGACCGCAGCCTGAGCTATTCCTCCTTCTCTCCACGGGGTCAGAGAGCCCATGCTGCCGGCAGCTCGCAGAGCATCTGCCTCCCACCGCCTCCTGCGGGCTCCGGACCCGGCGCTGGGCAGAGGCGTGAGACCAGGCTGAGCCACACCATCAGGAAACACAAAGGGTAAGAAAACAGCTTCATTATCTCTGCCCTGTGATCTCCAGCACAAACCACTCAATACGTGGCTCCCCCCGGACTGGGCACAGAGATCAGTGGAAGGGAAACAGAGAAGAGACCGCTGCATTAATGATCAGAGATGAAGCGAGGCTCCTCTGCCCCCGGATCAGTGCTACGCTGGCGAGGAGACCTCGGGGCACCCCCAGATGGGTGGCAGGAGCCCAGTGCTTCAAACATTCAAACAGCCATCCCCCACCTTGGCTGCACCTGGGTGTCACTCTTCGGGACTGCCCTGGGTACCACTCAGAGAACTCAACGCCAATTAAAATCCAGGCTGTTGCATCCTTTGAAAGGCAGAGAAACAAAGCCCTTGAATTCAATCTTTGCTCTTTTTTTTTTTTTTTTTCTTCCCCCTCCCCCCCAAAATGACGCCAGGGGCTGCAGAGACAGAGCAGCGCTGAGTGAAATTGCTGGCAAAAGCTGATGGCTATTTCAGCGGAGGCTGTGCTGGAGTCAGTAGCCCAGCTGCTTAGCTCCAGATCTTTAATTTTAAGGGTCAGATCATTATGAACTCTCCCAGGGAAGTGAATGGGAAGTTTACCTTTGCCTCAGCTACGTAAAATCAACAAGAAATTCCCAGCTGCCCATCGTGATGCACTGTCCCATCTCCCACCCCAAGCATCCACTTCCTGTGAGTCAAACTGATGTTATATTTTCATTTTTAAACCCACTCTTACAATTAAAACTTACGCTGCCTGATCGGAACCAAAATGTTTCAGATGACTGGCGATGAGACAAAGGGCCTGATTTTGGGGCTGACATCATCCAGCACTCGAATCTGAGCCTCCCCGTGTCTCCTGCTGAGGTTCAGGTATTTCAGGAC
This sequence comes from Calidris pygmaea, assembly GCA_003697955.1. NCBI lineage: Eukaryota > Metazoa > Chordata > Aves > Charadriiformes > Scolopacidae > Calidris > Calidris pygmaea. The sequence continues at coordinate 1,681,516 of QJSC01005339.1, forward strand.
TGAGCTGGGATGATGCTCCTGCATCTTTGCAGTGCAAAGGCTGAGCACGGCTCCGTTTGGCCCCTCAGCGTGCAGCCAGCTGAGCCCTGGCTACACCAGCAAATCTCTCTGGCTAGCACCCAAGCACCTTAAAAGCCCTTTGCAGCAATCTCTACCAACGACCTGCACCTGGGTTGCTTTAAAGGCTCAATACCATGGGTGCAGCTTCAAAGCATCTCACTGACCATAAGGCAGAGCAAGGCACTTGGGTACCTATAGCCATTTTAAGTTGTTCTGTGTGGGTTTAACACACAGAAATGATGGTGAGCAATAAGCAGTGAAGGTTTTGGCCACAAGGAAGGAGTTACTACATTGCTCCGAGAAGGCAAGGAGGGAGCAGCAGCGCTGAGCCCTCATCCCCATCGGTCACTTTATTGCCCTTCCCCATATTCCTGGGACAGATACAGGGGATGCCTGTGTATCTGAGCCCTGGCATGACGCAGGGATCCTTTAAAGGAGTTGATACCACTCAGGAAAGGAAGGTCCCGAGCTTGTAGGTCATGCATATATACGTGCGTATACATTATTTATACCCTCCACATGCCAGCTGCTGGCTGTATCTACAGACTCTCTCCACTGACGCCTCTCTCTGAGTCATGGCTGCGTAAAGCTCCTTGACAGACCTGGAGGATGGGAGACGTGGTAAAATCCCAAACATGAGTATTGCATCAAAGGTACAGTGATTATCAGAGCACAGATAAATAACAGCTTCCTCACAATTTTGGGGGCGGGGAAAAGAGCTGGGGCTGTCTAACCATCCTCCTGGAGCTGTCACCCCAGAGGGGCAGCTAGGAATGTGGGGTCCAGACCCAGGGGACACAGCATATCTGTGCCCGTGGCTCCAGGGCTGGTCCCAAATGCTCCATTGGGATGTGTTGAGGGTGTCTGTCCATGCTGGTGGCAGAGGAGCTGGGGAGCTTGGCGAGGAGCTGGTGGGTGGACGTGAGTGGGATTTCTCCTGCATGGAGAGCTCTGTGACAGTCCTCCAAACATGCCTGGCTGCCTAAGTCTCTCTTCATTTGGCTGACGCTCAGCAGAAAGCCTTGTATGAGACTTTTAGAGGATGTTGCATGCAAATGGTGGGACATCACGCCACGTACCCTCACGGATGGGCTGTGGTGAGCCTGAGCCCGTGACACTACGCAGTGCAGGATGAAGAGGGGTGGCTGGGATGTCACCAGCAACCTGTCCTGCCACTGCGTCTCCCATCTACGGATGATTTTCCTTCTCTCATTACTGTCTCCCTTGTTTTCCCTTCTCTCATTACCTTCTTCCTTCTTTTCCCCAGGACTTTGGCCTGCTCTGAAACTGCCACTGTGTCAGCTGCCCAAGATGCGGGAAGGATACAGGAGCATCCTGGTGGATGCAACAGCCAAGAGCAGGTACTCTCCATTGCAAGGGGTGTTCACATTTACAGCCGCTGTTTCAACCAGCCCTTGAGGCTGGACAGGAGCTTTTCCAGCCATGGGATGGGGAAGCCCAGCTCTGGGGAAAAGCTGTAGCCCTGGGAAATCACTGCCTCTGTACAACCCTACTCAGCACCACCAGGCTCTGAGGCCTGGGGACCAGCATGGGGTAAAGACTGCCCCATCCTGCCCCCTCTCTGGGAACAGGGACAAGGAATGAGACATCGGGCAGGATCATTACTTTCATAGGGGTTTGCCAGCACCAAAATCTGCTCCTTCCAACTCCACGTCTCTGCAGAGTCAGCAATTCCCCCCCCACGTATTACATTCTATTCTATAAGTGCAGCGCAATTTCCATGGAGGGCAGGGACACTGAAGCACAGAGAAAGAAGAAAATAATATCTTATCTTTCTTTAATCCCCACCATCCCAAAGGATGCCGGTGCCGTTTGCTTTACTTTCTATATGTATGCACAGTTAATTAGCATTACCACAGAACTACAGGTATTCTCAGACTTAGTAGAGGGAATATCTTGTAATAGGAGGGTAAGCAAATTGTTTCTGCTGCGTCTGTTACAGCCAACTTTGATTATCCAGGGTAATGGGATAACAGGGACAAAGCAAAAACATGGATAACATGAAACCTATGCAAATTAAGCTGGAAAAAAAAGTGATGCTGAGAGTAATGGAGGAAAGAAAGGTCAGTGATACTGATTAAGGAGCATGGAGATGCCTGTGCTAGCGCTGCCCTAAGCTCATAAATCCATACACGACAGTACCTGGGCACACGCTTACGGAGCAGATCTATAGGGTCTGTCACTATGCAGAGGAAGCAGAGACATCCCCTGCACAGTAAAGCCAAGCTGCAGCAGAGGGAGACGAATTGCATTAAAGCCGAGCGTTTCAAAGCCTCCATGTGAGGGATTTGTCATTAAAATGAATAAGATTTGGGCACTCAACCCACCTCCTCCCTACACGAGCAGGAAGGAGCCCAATTTAAAGGTCAGCGTCTTAATGGCTTTCACTGTGTATATACCAGGATAACTCCTCTCCAAACAGAAATCCAGCACCTGCCACTGTCTGAAGGAGCAGGACCAGAGCATCCACAGCTGAGGGGGTATCGATATACAGACAGCTTCTCCCTTAACGCAGGAGGGGAGAGGCTAAGAGGAGAGAAGAGCTGTCTCCAACAGCATCTCCTTGCAATATGGCCCACGTAGAGGAAAGGAAACAGCACTTGAGTTCCTCTGTGGGCTCCCCATCTCGGCAAAGACCGGATTCACTTGGCTCTGCCAAAGGGGATTTTCAAATCCTCGGCACCAACGCCGTGGAGGCAGCTCTGCAAAATCTCTGATGGTGGGTGGATAAAAAGGGCACCAGTGGGGATGAGACAGAAAGGAGAGAAGGAGGAATCTTAGAGGAAGACGAACCTTCTTAATAGGTTTTATTGATTTAACCCAAAGAGAGAACAGTAGGGGGAAATTCATGCCATTTAAATGCAAACCAGCAATAAAAATAATCATTAGAGTCATAATCTCAATCTGTTAGCATTTTATGTAGAAATGAGCTTAACGGGAAATATTTTTCATGTAAACTATTTGCATTTACTTAGTACGAATGAGCCTCTTAAATATAATTCAATCATTATCACATACTTTTTTTAAGGGGTTGTTTTCAGGCCTCAGTTCTTTAAAGTGCTTGATGATTTCACAGCCCTCATTGAGCCTGACTTGGAGAAACTGCTGGCCCACCCACCCCCAGCTGTGGGCCGGTGTCCATATCCCTGTGGCTAGTCCTGTTTCCATACTGGAAATACACGTGGATTTTGATGGCAGCTAGAAACCATCGCTCCTCACCCAAACAGTCATGAGATTTTGTGACCGGCCAAGGAAACTGCATCGCTCAGGCAGATCTTGGGACCTTCGATTGAGGAAAAGTGACTTCAGAGCATGTTTCCAGACCCTTCGTCTTTCAGAAGAAGTGAGAACCACCTGACAATCTTTCTTGGCTTTCCCTCTTGCAAAAAAAAACAGGAGGAAAATGTGGGTTGTTTTCCTCTGTGGAGCAGGGCTGGCGGTGAAGATGCCGAGCCTGCAGCCCAGGCAGGATGCCCTTCCCTGGAGCAGGAGAGGAAGTCGGACGTGTCTGTCTGCCTCCCAGAAGGAGCTTTTCTGGCCAGTGCCTTGTCCCCAAGATCAGCCCCCGCGGGGACACGGTGCTGCCCACGTGCAGGTGTTCAGGGGAGGTCACCGTCCCTGTGACACCCACGCTACGTGCATCTCGGAGGCAAAGAAAGGAATAAATACCCTCTTCTGCCTGGGGACACCTTTTAATCTTCTTGCTAGATTTTCATACACTAGTCTGGAGTCTCAGCTGGGCCAGGCATGATCCCATTTAGCATCCCATCCACAGGGCTCTGCTGAACCAAGGCTGCTGGTTTATGCCACGTGCTGGTCAGGGCTGGGGCCACACTCATTCATGGCTTCAAGAGGGGGGTCCCACCACCCCACAGCAGCCAATACTTTGCCCCAGAGGGGAAAAGGTCCCATGGGGGTGGCCACCTGGACCAGCATCCCCAGTGTTGGGAAGCTCACTGCTCGTTGCCAGGTCTCCAAAGGCACACCGGACCTCACACTGCGTGGGTAATTCCGGCTCGCAAGGGGGTTATTAAAATCCATTCAGAGCTAATGTCAGCCATTTCGGTGTTAATGTCAGTGGCTGAGAGGCACAGCAGGAGCCGGGGGAGAAGGACTTTCATTTCCCCACTTCAGTTTCCAAGCAGGGTGAGCGGTGGGAGACGGGGAGCAGTGGTGGGTGATGCTGCATCTGACACCGCAGAGGGGTGGGATGCGCAGTTTAATCCCATCAGCCAAACGTTTCACTCCGTGTTTTTTACTCAACAGCATCTATCCCTTGCTGGCCGTTTCAGAGGCACGTTTGCTGCCAGGATCCCAGTCCTGAGCCCTCAGCTCCAGTGTGGGTGACTGGAAAGGGGCTCACAGTACCCCAAGCTCCATCGGGTCTGGCAGGTGGGATTGGGCATCGCACCCAGGCACTTCCCATGGGGTGCATTTGGGGTTTCAAACCTTTTCTCCCAAGTTCAGCCCCAGGTCCGTGCTGACTCGCAGCCCCTCAAACCTGCTGGGGGTGAAACAGGGCTGGAATTTGCTCACGTTGGTCAGGTGAGTCCAAACCAGTCCCTGGATTTTGAAAAAAGCAGGGTAATTTCAGGATGTGGCCACCACCATGCAGGCTAAGATAAGAGTAATCGGAGCTTCGGACCGTAAGCCAATTCCTTGGGAGTCTCAGGAAGGAATTAGCCCCGTCTCCTCTGCCCCGTGCTGCCCAGCGCCACTTGCACACATGGGCATACACCTGGTGGGAGGCTGCATCCCGGGGACACCCACGTCCCAACATTGCTGGGTGACAAGGACCCTCTGCAGGCAGCGGAAAAGTCCCATGGGCAGAAGGAGGGACATGGAGAGCAGTGAAAATCTGCTCTGACCATGCTCTGCAGGGCAGGTATTGCCCTACCGCCTTGCACGGCGGTGCTGGGACCCCTGGGGTGCCATGCCGCGCTCTCTCTCCATCCCCAGGAGGTCCCTACCCTGTTTGTCCCCTGGTTTCGGCACGTCCCTGCAGCAGGGATTCCTCCAGGTTGGCGGAGAAATGCATTGCAGTCTCTTGACAGCTCATCCCGGCTGGAAGCTTTTCCTCGCATGTAAATACTGTGTGTATAACAGTGGCCTCATTTCATACTATGGCAGCGCATCAGATGCAGCTAAACATACTGGAGATGGCTTAAAAGATCCAAATTTAACATTTGGTTATGTAGTCTGAAGACTTCGTTGAGTTTTTAGGTCAGAAGGCACTGTAACTGCAGTCTGACCTCCTGGACAGTAAATTTTCCCCAGGGATTTAAAGCAAGTCTGACCATTAAGCTCCATCCTTCTGACAGACAGAAATTAGCCTGGTTCATAAGCAAGAACAGAGGCTGCTGGAGGCAAATTGATCACAAGTCACCCAAACTCCAGAGAGTAAAATGTTGACCAGCGTCTCTGAAGGGCAGCAGGTCCTGGCTGATGATACTGCCACAAACCGGGTGATTTTGCTTCAGTTTGATTTGTGAAATGAAGGTAAGAACCGGTTCTGAGGTCAAAGCTAATACTCTCTTTTCAGAATGCTTCTGTTTTCAGAAAGCTGCTGTTTTCACCTAGAAAAGTGCTGCTATTCAAAAATCAACAGTATCAGAGAACAGCCAAAGTCCAGTGGTTGCCAGCCGCCGGCCAGATGGGTTGAGGAGGTGGTTTAGGATGACGGGACCGCCGAGGAGATGTGTGGCACAAGCAGCCCCAAGTCCCATGCCCTGTCCCTGCCCTGCTGGCCCGGTACTGGGGTGGCCGGGGGGAGAGGGTCCAGGGGGTTGGGAAGGAGCCGCGTCTCCCTGCGGCCGGCATCTCCTGCCACGTGGCAGGTTACCAAGCAGCTGAGAGTGGGCAGTGATTTCTTTTGCCAGTTTTCTAATTTATCTAATGAGCAAGAAAATAAATCAAGCTGACAGTCACCCAGGTGGTTTTGAGCCTCAGCTCCTCACAGTCCCCTTGTTCTTCCAGCCCATTTTATAACAGGGTTATAACCCGAGGACACGGCAATAACTCCTGCTATAATCTTTTCTTTACTAACGTCACTTAGCAGATGGAGTCATTTAGAGGTGCTCACGTTTAAATGAGTGGCTTGCCCTGAGAGGGACAGAGCCGGGGCTGCTGGCAAGGTTTTCGGGATCGTTAGCCTAGAAAATGCTTAGCAGGGGAAGCAGTTGGCAGGCAGATTTCACGGACATGGCGCCGCTGTCCTCTGCCAGCAAAATTACAAGGCTGAAATCCTGGAGCTGGATGGACCCAAACTGTTCACAGCAAACAATTTAATTGATGAATGAAGTGAATTGCCCAAGAGATGATTTTCAGTCATCTGCTCATTGCACAGAGCCGCTTGGAGAAGGGTCCACGCCGTTGGGTGTCGCCGGCTACCTGCCCACGTCAGGGATGGGCTGGTGGGGACCCCCCATCAAGTGGACCTTCACCAGAGGCATCTGCTCCCCAAATGAGCCATCCAGGGCTGCCAGCACAGCTACCTTTGCCAATCCAAAGATGTTATGCTTCCCTACAAATGTTACTGCCTTCATGGCTAGACCAGTGATGGGACCATGCAGAAGATCTCAGTTGGAAGGGGAGCCTACACAATGTAAAGAAGAATGGCGCCAAACCAAATAGCAACACCTACTTTTCACCTACTGTGAAAAATTCAGCAAGAATCTGGGAGGACTATCCTCTCTGGCTCCCTGACCCCCCGCACAACGCTGCACAGGCTACCATCATCAGCTCCTTTCATTTGGTCTACAAAGTAAATTAGCTCTCCAACTCTTCCAGGGAGAATAGCCATGAAAATGTACATTGAGATGAATGCTTGCAACCCTTGAAAATACCTCTTGCTTGTGAAAAGGCTTCTGAGAAACAAATAGAAGGGACAATAATTACCAAAGAAGGGGGAAACATTGTTCAGGCTGTCTGGGCAGCATTTGACCCAGCCCTTGCAGAGGCTGGGGATAAGGAGGAGGAAGGAGGCAGGGAGCCGAGACATTAATGGCAATCATTGTTCTGTGAGGAGCAATATCTCATAGTGTCCACAGAGTCCAATCCCACATTATTCAGCCTAATACTTCTCAAAACAAACTCTTCTTCTGCTCCTTTGTGGCAAGCATGGAGCATTCTCTGCAAGTCCCATTTTACATCTTTGGTAACTCAGTGCTGGATGGTATAACACTCAATTGTGAAAACCCTGCAGGAGCCTTTGATGCAAGCATCTTCGAGATGCTGGGCTTATCAGCTCAAATAACACAACTGTCTTTTATCCTTTGTGTCCCAAGCCTGCTGTTTTGGCACTTATATTTGTAATTCATTGCCTGGCTCTGGGTCTGGATCCATCAGGACAGGCAAGGCTGTCTATCTGTCTGCATTGCTGAGATATTTGTGTCTGCCTGGAGGGACCTGAGCACCTAAACTCTGCTTATCTTCAACAATGCTTATGTTCCTAATTGGTTAAAAGTCACTTTGGAAAGGAAGGGTTCTTAAGAGCTATAGACTTGTAGATGCTTTCAAAATGACTACCCCCAGGCCAGACTGTCCATCTTTCCTCCCTTCCATCAGGGACTGCATCCTCTGGGTCCCATCTGGCCTTCAGAGATGCCCGTGCTCCTCCAGCACCACTGTTCCTCCCTTCCAGCCCGGCTCCAGCCCGCGGACCTGCGCGCCTTTCACCAGCACTACATTTTCTTCAAAAAAAGGACAAATGAGGTGGAAGAAGAAAAGGTGAAAACATGATAATAGCTGTGGGAAAGGGCCGCTGCTATAGGCTTGACAATGCTGGAAATGGAGGCTCGGAGAAAAGTTTTTCTCCGAAAATTGCTCTTTTCATTCTCAACAGCACACTGAAGAGAAGTTTAAGCACACTTTTAAACACCTTTTGTACTAAAATTCCAAATTCACCTGTCTACCCAAGTAATAACAGAAATAATCTTTTTTTATCCAGCTGCACATTTTGCTATAGAAATTTGTTTCCATTAAACTATTCCCTTTTGTCCTTTTAAAAAGCATATTTTAAATAATAACAGTGTAAAAAAAAATTATACACTACCCAAAAAACTCAACCCTGTCGATTGTGCACTTTTATACAAAAAGTTATCTCTTTCTTTCGATGGATTGATGAAAACCCTTTTCATAATGTCAAGGTAGAGATGAGAAAGAGGGAGAAAATTTCGGAGTGCCCAGTGCAGCTAGTCATTTCAACAGGAAACACAAGGCAAACTTCGGTCTTAAAAAACCAAATTATAGCACCAACATGAACCTGATGTTCTCTTTCTGCTTTGTAAAACACAATTTTGTAGAAGTTGGGATGGAGGCACACATTGCACTTGTCATCTAGGGGGGAAATACACTTTGTCCACATTCCCTAAATCTTAACCAGAGAATGTGACTCCAATCTTAAAAAATAAAAATAAGAATTATAACCATGATAGCTTTTGCTGCTACCATGCTTTGAGGAGTGCAGCAGCCACAGCTCAGGGTTTCTCCGGGAAGGTCCACGCTTGGCCAGCGCTCAGAGAAGAGGCCCAGAGAAATCACCCCAAGAACAGCAAAGTGAGAAACACAGCCCTGGGTCGTTATCCATGTCTGCACCAGCCTCTCCCCCCTCAGAAAGGAATGCCATGAGGATTCCCTTCGTGATCCACTCCTGGGGACAAACTCCAGGTTCTTGAACCTTCCCCAGAGAGCCTTGCTCCATCCATGTGATCCCCGTTGGCTCTCTCCCATGGCCAGCAGCCTCACACCAGCCACTTCTCTCACACCGGAGACGCAATTGAGAAGGTCACCCCTTACCTTTGTGCCCGTGTGTTGCTGCTGGTTCCTGGTACAGTCATGAACGTCTCCTAGTTTTTGTCTGCAGGGGCTGGGAGGCACACAGACACAGCATTCAGGATCCCACAAGATGGTCACCAAGCCCAGTATTTGAACTGCAAGGAAGAAAAAGAAAACATAAGAGGGAGTTTCATCAGGGGGTACAAAAGATTGATTGACAGCTTGTCCCAGGGGACAGCACAGCTACTCAGGTCACGGACCAGACACAGACTCAGAGTCCAGACATCAATGGGAAAAGAACCAAGAGGAGGTAACAAATGAGATCATCTGCTCAACGTGGTAACTCAAAGGGAAAAGAAATCCACCCGCCAGCAGAGGAGGGACTGTAAGAAATACTGGAAGGGGACCTGGAACTGAAGTAAGAAGAGTGGGACAAATGCCAGATGGGGGCTGAAAGAGAAGCAGGAAAGATGGATAGCTCTGGGCTTGCACAGGGCAGATGGTACAAGACTGACATCAAAGCAGAGCTCCTGGAGGAGTGAGTAACCACTGCCACCACCAGCACCAGCCACCCAGCACGGGCAGATGTTAATAAGCTTAATAATCATCCTTACACCCGGGGATTGGTCTCGTAAATGTGTTTTTAAATCTTAATTGTGATTTTGTTGTCCTTATTGGTCACTTCCAACCCTTTCTATGTTCTGTTTTTTAGTTTTGGACGCCTGGATGGCCAGGGCTCTCTGTGCTCACCACCGCTGTCAAGCTCCTGCTCACCTGGGATGTGAGACAACCAGTGTAGCAAGAAGAAGTGACACTAATCGTAACACTACTCATCTCCGTGATATTCAATGTCTTGTTTTATTATCATCAACATAATAACAATAATAGCATTATTAGTGACAACCATTTTATTATTCCTCCTGTTAGTAATATTCAGGCGTGACCATGAGTATTTCAGAAAGGCAACACAAACCCAGTGCAAGATCCAGGAGAACAGGGCAGTTAATTAAACGTCAGAGTGATGGACAGAGCTGGGACAAGCCTGGAACAGTATCAGAGAGCTGGACAACCTCTGACAAGCGCAGGGAGATGGATGGATCTGGGACACGTCCCAGACCTCTCCTCTGGCGGAGGCAGAACCCTCCTACCTACACGCATCTTTAAACACAATATTGCTCCCTGCTCTGTTGCTGTTTCATTGACTTATGCAGGTGAGGAGACTTTCAGGAGGAAGCTGCCTTCCCAGCCGTGTCACCGAGCGCAGTCTGATCCGGTGACATTTTATCACCTCCAAATGGTGCAAAGAAAACAAGAGCCCCATTGAAAACAACAGCATCTTAAACGCGGATTTTAACCAGCGTGTGTGTGAACTCACAGCAGGTAGGATTTTTTTTTTTTTTTTTTTCCCTCCACAAAAGCTTTCTTCTTTTTTTTCCAAACTAGACATTTGCAAGGCAGGCAGGCGGAGGACAGCGAACGGGGAGAGAGAATGGCAGCCGGAGGGCGTTGCAAAACTCCAAGAATAAATATTACAGAACAAAAGCCAGCCTGTGACAGATACCGGGCAATCTGTAAGTCATCAGGAGAGCGGAGAGCATAATAGGCTAATCAATCAGGTAGACAAGGGTGACAAGTGTCACGAGGAGGCAATAGGTAGTTGGAGGTCAGTTATGAAATATAATCTCTAAATTGGAAGGAGAAGGACAGTAGCACAAGAACAATGACAGGTATTTGAATGCAGGTAGGCGAGCGTTGGATGGGTGATTTCCAGAAGAGTGAATGTCAGATGAGAATATTACGGGGGTAAGGAAAAATAACCTGGTATTTCAGAGACGGGCACATACTCTGTGAAGTGAAAGGCTGAACTGGCGAGACTTTAAAGTGTAGCTCCATTTCAGAAAATGCTGTTGAAAGACAGACGATGGGGCTCCCTGTTGCTTGTTCCCCTGGGTTTCCAGACAAAGTTTGTCAGGCTAGAAGCAAAAAAAAAAATTGATGCTTTTCCTAAGCGCAAGTCCTGCAAATACCAGCTGGGATCTGAAAGCCAAGCCAGATCCTTTCTAGCTTGTGCTTTCTCATCAGCGGTCCTGGCATGCGTAATCTCTAATCTACTTAGCTAAGATGCAGGGAAGTTGCACGCTGCCATGCATGAGAAGATGGGGGTTCTGCAGGTGGATTTAATTATTCCTTCTCCGGAGAAAGCGGGAGTCAATAAAGCACAACTCACTCTCCATTAGCTATCTGGGCTGCGCAGTGACAGCAAGAATTCAGGCAGCATCATTTACTTCTCTCGCGAAGCTAAGCAGGTAGAGCACCATTACACCCAAGGAAAAGCTTGACTTAACATGAAGTCATTTCTACCAACACTTTCCTGACCTTAACTGCATACTACAAAGGCATCACGCAGCCCTTCTAACAACAGCTAGAACCCAGCAATTAGAGCTGAATGAACAATTCGTAATGAATAATGTGTTTGGCAAACTTTGCCTCATTTTACGCTCACGAAGTGTTCAAACGCAGATTGCAAAGTTCTCACACTTCTTAGTTAATGGAAATAACTTGCCATTTCTTCACCCTAAGCAAACAGCACCGTAACAGCTCATTGAAATCAATCTATATTCCCAATGTAGGCTGCACCGATGGGTTGTGCTGGCCATGTGCTGCTGTCTCAGCTCCCCCATTGCATGAGGGACCGGAGTGGCTCCAAGAATTGCAAATCAGGACTGTGACCTCTCTTGTTTGAAATTCCCTTTTGCCAAACCTGTCAGCATTACAGCATGTTACCTGGACCAAATACGAGCCATGGATACAGGTAACGTGGGAACAGAGCAAGCTGTGGTCCTTCTACAGCTGATGGAGAAGGCCAGGTATCTTCAGAGGCCACTGGAGAGGTGGACACCAAGGACACATTGGAAAACAAGGACATGTTGGGAAACATGGACATGTTGGACAACCTGGAGACCTTAAAATGAAGAGCCTGACTCCCTTAAAGCATGTGCTTAACTCTCCATGCCCAGCGCTGGCCAAGGTGGGCCAGATCCTGCACCAGTTTGTAGCCCAGGAGGTGGCCCACTGCTCGAGTGAGACCAGACCAAGTGCCAGCAGCTGAACCTCCTGGTCGCTAATGAAGCCGAGAACAATGTGTGCTCTAACGGACTGAGACACGCAGGGAGATAAGAGAGCACGGGGCAATAAATCAGGCTTTCAAAGCACAGCACATTAGGAGATCAATGGGACAGATATTAGAGCGAAGGAGCAAGCACCGGAGAGACAGGAGCAACTCTGTTCCTCCTCCTTCCCCTCGTTGCTAAGGAATTTTTTTTCCCCATTTAATAACATCCTCATTGTTTTTAAATGAGCAGCAAAAGCCGGTGGGTTCCACGTGGCATTAGCAATGTGTTTGTGAAAGGGAAAGCGACTGGCTCCTAGCAGGATTTGATAAAAGCCTCTCCGAGCTCCGAGTGATTTACAGCTCGAGAAAACAAACACGGACTGATACAAATGCAGAGAGAGGCAAAGACGGCACCAACATCCAGGTACACTCAATTACCAATTCATCAGCCCAAGTGAACTTGAAGGGCTTTTCAAACTCTACACAGCTCTAAATTAAAGGAAATCTTTAGATAGATAGCATTCTGCAATAGAGGGAGAAGAAGACTAATTTGTTGATCTTCAGCACGGGAGCCCTCGCCTTTCTCGGGCGACGGGCCACGGGTGAGGGGGGCAGGAGGCAGCTCCCGCTCCCCACCCGAGACCGGGGAAAGGACCAAACACCAGGATGCTTTTCGCTCGCTGCTGCAAAGCTGCCGGCGCTCACCTCTCCCTCCTTCCCTCCCTCCTCACTGTGCCATGCCCCAGTCCCCAAACAGCCTTTTTTTTTTTTTCTTCCCCTGTCTCCACTAGAAACTCTGCTTTCTCCTGCCCTGGAGGTATTTATGGCAAAGCTGTGAAAATAACCGATTTTTTGGATCATTGGCTGAACTGAAAAAAATGGAGGAAAAAAAATCACTGCACAGTGACCCCAAATTGGAAATACCCAGGCTCTCCACGGCAAAATATATATAGGAAAAAAAAATATATATCTATGGTCAACCAATTGTTTAATTCAATCTGAAACTAACTCATGGGGAATGTCATTTTTGCCTCCATCCCCTGCCTGGAAACCCATTTCTTCGCAAGAAGAGATGATTTACAGCTTCCCAGCTCCACGCTCCAGCGGCACTGACACCGACGTGGTGGTGTTTGATATCTTCCCCCGTCGCATGAAGTTTCTCAGCGGTGGGGGACGGGGCCCTTCAGTGCTACTGGGAGGAAAACTGGGAGGTTGCTGGGGGTAGCGACAACATCGCGGGAACAGAGGGAGCCCAGCTGCCGAGAGACTGCGGGAAACTCTTTGCTAATTGTTCATGTGGAAACTGTTCTCATTTCGGTGTCTAATTGATATCTTGGGGAAACAGCATCTTCGGAAAAGACTCTTTTGGAAAAGATGCTGCCTGTGCCGATGGGGGGCAGCAAGTCTCTCCAAAGCTGCGCTGCTGCCCTGGTGCCCCCACCCCACGTCCTCACCCTGTGGGTCTGGAGACCTGAACCAGCGTGAGAGCCCTGGGGCGGCTGGAAGGACGGGGTGCTGAGCTCAGCCGCAGCTCAAACCTTTGGCAGAGAGGAGACCTTGGAGAGTTTCGCACCAAGAGATGCCCGTTCATCAGCAAGGAGAGCTGTGTCAGCCACCAATCTCTGCTCTGGGGGTAGGGACTGCCGCATCCCTATGGGAGCTGCCAGCAGCATCCCTCCTCCTGCCAGAAGGAGCACCGAGCCCTTCCTTCCCCACTGGACGTCAGCCCTCCTCCCTCTGCTTTCCTCAGGCCTCCTCCAAAGACAGCAGCCATCGCTCACACATGCAGCTCTAAGGCTGGCTCTGAACTATTTAAAAGCACAGCAGGTATTTTAATTATTCACGTCAAGCGCGGCGGGCTTGCTAACGACTCTCTGAAGCTGTCATAGCCGGCGCGGGGTGGAGAAGAGCCCTGCCAGGCGGCTTCCCATGGCCCAACCTCAGGGCAAAAGCCATGGTCAAATGTTGTCACCAAGGGCAGAGGTGGCATGGGGACATTTGGGTGAGGAGCAGAGCTGCCCGGTCCCACACACACCCACTTGCCCACCCAAGCCATCATCCAACCGCTTACCCAGCCCACTCTGTGGCCACCATAATGGCACCTCGCATGCTCCAGGCCTGGAGTATCTGCCAAATGTTGTGCTATTGCTGCGAGTGCCGTGCCCCATGCTGGTAGATGAGCTCTCATGATATTTTAAGGGCGCTGGAATTACCAAGACGCAAGGAAATAGAGGGGTACTTATACAGCACAGCTGGGCGGCTTCAGACGAAGACAATAGCAGGGATGGCAGGCACCCTCGCTGCCTTGAGCTGCTCCCAGGGTTACATGCAAAGAGCTGCTTTGGAAATCATGCCCTTGCCACCCCTGCAGCAACGTCTCTACTTGCTTCTTCCTTTCCATCAAAAATATTTGCTGCGAGAGCATCTGCTCTTCTGACCCACACCCCACCCTGGCACTGGGGGCTTGAAGTGCAACAAGCTCATCTTTTGCAAGGGGAAATAGGTGCAGAAAGAAGGATGGTGTCCCACCTTCATTGCTGGATGAAAACCAGCCTGTGTTCAAGGGAACCAGCCTTGCACCAGGCTCCCGGAGGCTATTCTCAGCTCCAGAGCACAGGTATGGGGCAGACATGGGCATCCCACCTGCAGAAGGGTCAGGGCTGTGGGGTCCCTCGTGTTGACCCCACTGAGTCTCAACCAAATCTGACCTTTCTTTTCCAGACCTCAGGATTTCTATCAGAGGTTGTTCCTTTCCCTTGAAGGTTGCTCGCAATTATTTCTCTTATTTCTGATAATTATGAAGTGGCTCTTCTTCCCTGCCTTTGCTCACCATTGCCTCAGTGTAATTTTGGAGGATTTCCAAGAATATTCAGGATCCGCTTTCCTCTGCCTCAACGCGAGCAAGAGCTTCATCATGGGTAACCCTGAGCTTCAGGGTTCTTCTCTAGCAGCAACACCCCATGGGCAAAGCCTGCGAGCAGAAAGAGCCCCACGAGAGCTCCTCCCCTGGTTGCAGAGCTGGGGTCTTCAAGCCTCCTGGACCATCAGAGCCAGCCCCTCTCTTTTTAACCTACGTGTTTTTGAATGCTAATTTCCACCACATGCCCAATTCCAAGCTCTAATAATGAACAACTGCTTTCTTCCTCTCCCTTCTGATTTCATATTCATGAGTCAGGGTTTCCTGGCACTAAACGTAAATGCTAAACGGAAATCGCTGCACAGTGACATGTCTGTGTAGCTTCACTGTCCATTTATTTGCCTTTTTCAAAGAGCTGCTGTGTTAAGCAAACATCTCTGCCTGGATCCTATCTGGAGGAGTTTGTCTGGTACGGCATGGTGCCTGCCGGGGTGGGGGAAGCGGCTCCGTGTGATGGTGTCTCATCGCTCTGTTTTTGCTTCAGGGTATTTCTTGTACAATAGGTTCGAGCTCGGTGAATACCTCAACCTTTTCTTGAGTATTTGCTTGAATCTTGGCAGGCTGCGTTCGGAGCTGACACAGCGAGGACTGAAGCAGGGAACTCCCAGAGAGAAACACATCCATCGCTTCGGCTTGGATTCCACCGAGGGCTCCTGCAGGCAGCACTGGGCAGATGTCTTGGCAAGGGAGGCAAGGAGACACCTGTAACATCACTGGGCAAATTATTTTTTCTGGCAACTGGAAAATTCACATACACGTGCAAAACAAAAAAGCCCATTTCAGGATTCATCCAAAGTTAGGGCCCTCTCCCAAAAGAGAGACAAAAGGCATCTTGAAAAAAGGAATGTTTTCTGTAAACATGGTCGAAATGTTTCAGTATTTCCCTTGAAGACTCTGCTTCCATATTGAATTGATGTTTTAAAAAAGACAGGGCAAAAATAATCTGCAAGCAAAAATCAAAGGAATTAAATCTTCATGTATTTCGAGGTGAACTGAGGTGTTCTTCTCTACAGAGCCACCAGAAGTAGTTTCTCCTCCTTCTAACTTGCCTGAGACGGAAGCTTTAGACACACAAACTGGCACCCTGAAGTCCTCCCTCCAACAGCCCACCCTGCCCCATGGAGCAACACATCTGCCCACCTCTGCTGGTGAACCATGTCATCCCACGGGAGACATCATTGTCCTCACCTATCTGCTCTGCAACCAAAGAGGAACCGGTATCACCACCCTGGGAGCAAGGACAAGCACCTGGGGCTGGAGTCGGGCTGTGCTCACCTCAGCTCGCTGTCTGTCCTCTCCATGGAAACACCAGCTGAAGGTGGCTCTGCTCTAAGATGTGGGCTGGAAAGAGGAGCAGACAATATTCAAGTGCCCCCAGCTGCTCTGCTGGTTTTGCTCCTGCAACGTTCATCTCCATGGGGCAAGGTGGGCAGCGAGGAACTGCGACAGCGGATATGGCAGCTCTTTGCTTGTGCAATGTGAGAGGTTTTAAGGTCCCCTCAGTTGCCTCTACTGCAGCCTCCTTCTCCGAGGCTCCACGGATGCACTTCAACTCCTTATGGTCTTCTGACTCTATCCCCTTCTCCCTTTCCTTCTGCAGTCATCACCTGCCTTTCCCTGTCTGCCTTTCCCCAAATGCTTTAACAAATGAGCTCACAGGAAGGCAAGGATGAGAGATGAGTTTCAGACCATGAGAAACGAACTCACAAATGTGTTTGCAACTGACCAGCTGAAGAGTTGTGCTCCTGCTCATGGAGGACAAGCTCTGTGGCATGTGTTCAATCAAAGTAACCAATGGGGACCACATTTTGAATATTATCTACATGGAACAGACTCCTTGTGAGGAAATTATGCAGCAATATTTAATGGTGGCAATGATTCAGCAAGTAATAGAAAGAAATATTCCTCCAACCATCATCAGCTTCTCATGGATAACTCCCAGATGGGACTGAGGGTGAGAACCCTTTCATTAAAAAGCTATTCAGTTATGGTAAAACTGCCATATGTGTCTCACTGAGACAGAAGAAGCCTGATTGTCAAAAGTGACTTCAGCTTGAAAGCTGCAGGGAAATCAGAAAGCTTCTTCGCATTTGAGCAGGGGTTTTGAAATCTGTCTTCAGGGACCTAAAAGCATAGCTAGATCTCACACAGCTGAAGGTGTCTTACAGCTGGATGTCTAGGTTAAGGTAATTGTCTAGACTTCTTTTATCATCAGTGAACAGAGATGCGCACCAGCCCCCAGAGAGTGATTCATTCTTCCTGTCTTAGACATCTATTTTGGGATGGGATGAATTACATTCTGGAGGTGTTGAACTTTCTCCACCAACTGTGGAGGAGTCTAGATGATGAACTGAGCCTAGACGCTTAACCTTTATATTGCTAAAATAGGCCGTGCTCAACTGGTGAGAGCAACCCGACTTGTGGCAACACAGTGTCATGGCAATAGTAAGTTGGGAGCACTTGGCCAACACCTACAGCGAGCAGACACAAGAGAAGCAATGCTCTCCACAGGCAGGAGATGGAGGGGGACAAATCCTCTCTCCTCCTCACAGGCACATATTGTGATGACCTCATTTTTTAACTGAGACCTAAGGGCATTCTGGTGCCTGATCATCTCGTCTAATTGCTTTATGTCATGAAAAAAAGGTACAGATTACATCCAACCCCTTCCAAAGTGTGGCCTGAAAGTTGTAATTTTGCAATTCTGGGAGGAAAGCAGGGACTGGTCTGTCAACTGAGCGTACCCTTTCAAAAATCAAGACTTTTACTGATCTTGGGTTTTCCTGAGCTTAGCAACTCCAAGCATACAAAAATCAACAATTTAGTTCTGAAAAATCAGCTGTGTTCTTTTACTCATCTTCCCAGCTTTGAGCAGCCCCGTCTTGCAATTTTAAGGGTTTGGTTACAACCTTGAGAGATATTTTGTGTACGAAAGGCTCCATATCTCGGTTTTGCCAAAGTCAATGCTAATGACCTACACTGAAAAAATTATCCTACTGTCTTCTACGGGGCTTCTTGCTATGAGTCTTCCGGAAACCAATGAGTTCATTATTGCCATGACTTCACTGGGGGCCAATTTCAGTCCTCTCAGAAAAGCAAGAGCTATATACCTCTCAGAGCCATCACGCCCAAAGCCCAGCACTGGAGAGCCAGAAACTCTACCGGAAAACCAGACATTGCAACTTCAAGGACCAACATGAGAAAATCAAATAGAAATAAGGAAACAAGCAGAAGAAGTTACCAGAGGAAGGCCAGACTGCCATCCATAAATAGCTTTCTAAAGGAAATATTTGCAACCGGTTCTGAGGGGAGCAGCTAAATTACAAAAGCACGTCAGGACCCTTCTCCAAAGCCAACAAACACGCAGGAAAAGTGTGAATAAAATTCATGAGACTAAAGACAAAGGTGGAGGATTTTTAACTACCCAGAGTTGTGGGCTTTAATTCATGGGCAGAAAGATTTGTGCTCTTTCCTGGGGCGTGCTACTGTCAGGCACAGAACACAGCTGGTGACAAAAAGCCAATGGCTGGAAGCCAAGGGGTCCCTTGGAAGCCAAGGAAATGCCCTGGAGACTTCAGTTCTCTATACCAATTGGCTTACACCTGTCAGAAAGAAAAAACAGTGTTTTTTCCTGACTCATCTGGAAAATCAAGACGGATCACACAGTGACGGGTGAGCTTGACCCCTTAACCACACTAGCGACAGTTTGGTACGGGTTTCAAAGAAGTTAAAGACCTGAGCTGTAGCAGGGCCAAGAACTCCTTTAGTTTGACCTGTTCTCCTAAGACCCACAAAGGACACAGTAAGCATCAATATAGATGAGTTTGGAACAGCAATCATGCAATTAATGCATAAAGAACAGGTGGCTTTTCCAAAACTCTTTTATCAAGGAACGAAGAAAGTTGTGGGTACAAGGAGCCTCACACATACCTTTCCCATCGCATGTAATTTGACTACGAGCCAACCACTTTATCCCACAAATACGACAGCCTAAGTGAGCCTTCTCTGAGCTCTCCCAGCGAGGCAGTGTGGCTTCATGCTGGTGACGTCCCCTTGAGCTGGGACATCTCCCAAGGTTGCCCCTTGATGCAGAGAGACCTTTTACCAGTGGCATATCCTTGGAAAATGACCGGTATTGCACGTAACTCTGTAGTATGATAACTTTGATTTTGCCTTGGTAACATTAATTGCAGGCTGAATTCATGCTAATGAAACATTACATAAACTTTGCATATATAATCCTTTAGGCATCAACCATTGACCAAGTCTGGGACTAAGTCTGGATCCAGCCGCACCCAGACTCCTCTCTGAGAAGGAATTTAGAAAGCAAGGGGGTCCTTTCTGAACCTTGAATCTGAACCCTCATGACTCAAGGGGAGGACCTCCCCCATCCTTTGGGTCCTCGGTCTCTCTGTGAATCATTCTAACTCAAGTGCAATTCAATTTTCCTTTGTATGTTTTCCATGCAGTAATTAATAGAGCAAATCTTGTCATCGAACTTTGTTAAGTCGCACTTTTGCAACATCCTATTAAAATCACTTTGCTCACGCTTTTGACATTGGTTCTTTAAGCGATCCTAAAATCTACACTTGCAACACACACTTATTTCAGGGGGTGTTCCCAGTGCTCATGGGAATGTGCTCAAGAGAGGGTTGAGCAAGACTTCAGCTCATGGTGTGATACCAAAAGTAACATAGACATGAAAACTGCATCTATCTGTCTATCTAGGAACACACACACATGGACAGCACACGCGCTGCCTGGAGCCTGGTGATATGAATTAGACTCCTGTGAATTGAACAGATTTACTTAACAGAATGACAAGCCAAGCAGGGCGGATACAGCACCAATGGCTTGATTTCTCCTTTTTGGCTTGGTTCCTCCTTTTCTGCCCGCTTCAGCCATTGAGTGACCTGGGACAAGTTTCTACAGCCGTGCCTCGACTTTCCTGTATTTAAGAACAGGCTAATGTGACTGTAAAGTGTTGGAGATCTCTTAAGGAAAGACACCACATGAGAGATTTTTCTATTTTAAATCCTGAAAAGTGCCAGCCAAATGCTAGTTCTTAATTATAGCTGGTGAATATATAAGGAAAATGGATGAGAAGACTACACCGCTTAACTGAAAAGTCAATAATGATAGAATCATGGAATAGTTTGTGTTGGAAGGGACCTTTAAAGGCCATCTAGTCCAACGCCCCTGCAATGAGCAGGGACATCTTCAACTAGATCAGGTTGCTCAGAGCCCCATCCAGCCTGACCTTCCAACCTTCACCTTCCATCTTCCATTTAGATATTTGATTGAAAACATTCAGATAATGGTATATTTTTGGTTCAAAACACAGCATTAGACTCAGTATTAAATACTATGTTGACAGAGAACACAAATGTCAGTATGACCATCTTAGAAAAGATATTTTCGAACATGTAAAATTAAATGACTCAGGATTACTCATGATGGTATCTTACAAGAAGCAGCGAAAGCTCTTACTTCAGGAAAATTCTTGGAATTGCCTACAATGTAAAGAAAGTATAGTTATAAAAAACCTGCCTCCCTTGATAAAGAAATACAAAGACTTCAGGCTCCAAAGATGAACTGTAAACCAAAAGCAAGACAGAATACTAAAAAGTCTAACAGAAATCTCAATACATAATCAAGGGAAAAGGCAAAATCACATATAAAAATGGCCAATGACTTCCATGAAAGGGACAGCAAGATAAAAGAGTTTGGATTGCCTTCTTACAAGGGAGTTTATATATATGTAGAAAAATATGGAAACTTTTCAGAAAATATGCAAAATTATTTTAATAAGAAGATGCAGTTCAGTCAGGAAAAAGACAAAACCCAAAAAGCCCAACGCTACAGTATCACACCAATGGTCAAAGGGCTAAAATCCACTTAATTCCTGGCAAAGGCTGTGACCAGCTGGCTCTACAGCAGGTAGTCCTGGTGAGACGTTAGGTCACTTTCCCATCAGAAAGTTGCATTTCAGCAAAACTGAAATTTCTCCTGATATGAATCAGTTCTGGTAAAGCCACATTTTAAAAGAATTAGAAATGTTTTGATAAATCAAACATTTCATTTCAAGACTTCAGGAGAATTTTTCGTTTCTATTTTTGCCACATAATAAAATCTTTAAGCATTCACATCTGAATGACATTAAAATTAAACTGAAATATATTTTAGTATTAACTTAATGTTCTATTCAAAATACAAACAAATGTCAAAATCTTCTAATTTCCTGCAAGATACAAATTCTTCTATCACCTCATTGCTAAATTTTCAGGCTTTCCAGGTACCTGTTCCAGAACTTGTATCGAAACATAAGGAAAAGGCAGATACTTGAAAGCCATGAAGTCTGTTGTTGTTATTCTGATGTGAAACAAAGGGAAATTTATAGGCAAACTTGTCTTCAGCCCACAGAATCAGACCAAAATATGAGCATCACGACTGTAGTCTGTTAAACACCCTTGGAGCACAGTGAACTACATTCACCCAACCTGGGTGAAGAAATGGGAATTTAAAAATACTTTTGGGGACAGAAAAGGCATCTGACTATGTAAAGCGGCCACTCCTTGTGAGCCTTCCCTTTTTTGTCTCCGTTCAGTTTATATTTAGAAATGCTATAAATATCTTCTATTTAATCAAATGAAATAACGTTTTGATACGATTCACTCATTTAATCTCCCCAAAAGAAAGGCTGCAGGTAAGACTGCCTGTTTTCCCTGCATCTGTTCATCTGGCAGAAAACTATAATTTCAATGGAAATGTTGCAAAAACCTTTCTACCCAGATGCTGTATTTCCATATTTCTGATGCCATCCTGCCTGCAACCATTCCCTCAGATTTACATGAATTAACTACTGTCGGACAGATACCAGACTACAAAGTAAGTATTCAAAAAAAGTAATGATTGCGTTTTCTGATGACTGTGGAAGCTCAAAACAAAAGCTGTAATCTCTTGTCCATACACAAAAATAAACACGATGGGATGGGTTTAATACACCTCAAAGTTTTGTCCCATAAGGTGCTTCTCTTTAAGTTTCACAACAAAACTGCAATCTAGAGCAAAGTATGCAGGTTCCAACTTGGTAGATAATGCAATGTTTGTATGAACTAATTTCTTCCTGATTTCTACTCACTCTGTGGGTTATTCTGCTACTACCCAAGATCTCTTTCACACTTAGACAAAAGTATAACCATAACTTTACTGGATTTTTTAATAATAAAACCTATTGACTCAAGTATAGTTCCTCACAAATTTTTAGAGCAAACTTGTACTAAGCTTCAAGTAAAAGCACTGACCAGAAGAACAACAGATACCCGGGATGGAAGTTAGGAATAATTTGCATTGAATCCAAACTGGAGACTCTTTCAACCACCGCAGGTAAGTTTAAGGAATTGAACATCAAGAAAAATCTACATTGTAAGACAACACCATAAGATAACACCTTATTCTGTATATATAATATAAATATATTATATATAATACATATACACATATATATAATTATATATATATAACCAAATTGCATTAATTGTTCCAATACGAAGTTTGTACAAGGTATAGACCAAGGGAAAACGAACTCTTTTGATCTCAGCGAATGGGCAAAAGATGCAACCTAATAAAATTTTGCACAATTATTACCCTCCTGTTTCCTCCTAAAGCACTTGATTAGTAGGAAAATAGCCGAGAAGATTACACAAAGTACTTAGGATTTGTATAGTAATAACGATTACATGGGGTAATCAGGAATTAGGATTTTACCTAAGATCTACTGAGCTGAAAAGACACTTTCTAACTCTGCAGAAGTTTGACGGTAAATTTACAGTCTTCTGGAGAACAGTGGGAGGTAAGAGAGCAAAAAAAAAATATTTGTCACTGTTTTTAGCATGACTCTTTTACAGCCTCGAATCCTAACTGCTGTCAAGATTTGTATAGACTTGCCTTTAAGGAACAGATAATAAAAGACAAAAATCAGAAAAACAATTAAAATGAGTTACAGTGAGAGGGTCCTTTTTGCCTACACCCCTTATCCTGCAACTACATAACAACAACATCATATTGCACTAAACCAGATGAACAGGAGAATTCTGCTGTCATCAGGCAAAAACTCCAGGTAAAATCCTTGCAAGATCTGACTTAAAAAATAAGCCATCAAGATAAAAGCAATTGCTTTTCAAATGGACAGGCGAAACTGGATTGATAAAACATGATCAAGTGGCTTATTGCACGTAATTTGATGGCAAGTCTGTATAAAACTTAATATAGCGTCTATTGTGCCTCTTCCAGATCATGGTGTTGATGTTACTGGCTCGTGAGTAGCGCTGGAGAAACTGCAGTGGGGAAAGGAGCTTCCAACATGTAATTTGGTTTTGTCCTAAAATACAGACATATTGTCAGGAAATAGTAACTGTTACCAAAAATACTGCTGGAATGAAAAATACTGTGTTCTTTCCACTGGAAATAATCTTAGGAGAAGAAGATACTGAAATAGCTGACGCTAAAACACAAAGTCCCTGTAAGGAGAACATGCTCTGATTCAGCAAAACAGGTAAATATGTGCTTACGCTAAGGGACTTCTGCCCAGATGAAATCACAATTTTAAGCAGTTTATGGGCCCCTGAAGTCAGTTGGATGAGTAGTGCCCCACTAAATTGGGTGGTAGTAGGGATCCTTCATCTTCCCATGGCTGTTTGGAAGCTGTGGCACCAAGTATGGGAAAAATGGAGACCCAAGAACCTAATTCATCTGAAAATGAGCTGAAGAGCTGTAAAACTCTGTGGTGCCTTTTTCCTGCACAACACACAGCAAGAGCGGAGTGGAGGGATGGATCATTTAAGATGAGATTGAAGAGATTTATAGACCGGTAGTTTGCGGAGTTGATAACTCATGGGATGCTTTGGGTCTTCACCTTGCCCTGGTGCTTGCACAGGGGACCAGACCCTCTCTGGCCCCTCCTAGACATGGAAAACCAAGTGTAGGGTCAGAATTTAAGGAATCAGTTCCACTCCAACCCATGAGCATGTGTAGCCTCAGTACAGCTTGATGGTCCCAAGCTTTGTGTTGTAGAGATCTAAACTCCCAACAATGGCCACCATGAGAAGATCATGGATGGAGGCCAGCATGAGGTGTGAAATGACTGTCTCATGCCTTGAGGCAGTAGTTTGTGACCCTTCTTCACACGAAAGGAAAACTGATCTCAATTTGAGTCTTAGATCTAAGAACAGGTTGTTAAATATTTACTTCAGAATCTGGATTTTCATTTTTGGCTGTTTGATCTTTTCTTTTTTTTCCTCTCTACTCATTCTTGAGTATTTAGTCCCATCCCACAGCTCATGAGTAGATGTGTTAAAAATAAAATAACAACTAGGGGTGGGATTTTCCAAAGCACTCAGCATTGCCTGGCTCTGTTCTCTTTGAAGTCAGCAGGAGTTTTATTATCAACTTCAATGGGAGCGGTTAAGCCAACGCTATGCATTGTGAACGTGCATATTCATGAAGCAAGCAGCGTTTGCTAATGGTACATGGATTCAAAGGACTGATAAGATTTTAGTGAACAAAGCTACTTGGGGAAAAAAAAAAAAAAAACCAAAAAAAAAAAACCCAAGTAGTTCCATGAGCCACCAGAACTATGAAATCCTACTTTCCTTGAGCTTGATTGACTTGGGCGCCCAAGAAGGTGTGCTCGCCGATTGAAGTCCTTCCTGTGGGTGGGGTGGCGAGATGCGTGCTCTCTCCCAGATGGATTTGCCGGCATCAAATAAAGGCTCGGCACAACATGGCAGCTTTTTCCTCAGTAGAAGTAGGGCATCTCTCTTCTACCTCTGCCTGCCTGCTCAAACCTTGAGGGAACTTACTATTTTTGAGACTGCTACCCTCTATTAAATTCAGCTGGAGTTGGATAATGCACTTAAAAGTTGCTAGGCGCACACGCACAGGTAGGCACATGCTCCATGTGAGCATGAAATCCACGGTTTTTGCAGGAAGTCACGTTAAGGCCTCTCAGAATCAAGTTTTGAGGGAGCGAAAAAGATGGATTCAGAGCAGCTGACCAGCAAATAGCCTCGGATGGATAAACCACGATCCTCTGAGAATCTCAGCTGCGGAGAAGGTGCTAAGAGAAAGGCAATCCTTGAGGAAAGAAGATGAAAACAAGAACATGGTCCTTGAGAGGATTTAGGAAAATGGCTGCTGAGATAAAAGTACTTTCCAGATAAGAAACTGCCATATATAAACGTGGCACATTTGCTCAAAGTACTCAAAACGTCTAAAAACCCGCAGCATGATAAAGGGCGCAGAGTTTTTGAGGACTGGAGGTGCTGCACTTCTGGAAAGCCAGGCCGTTTCCATTCTGGAAAGCCAAAGCATCTTTGGCTGCACAAAGAAAATGAAGGGAAGCGGCAACAGCGACTGGTCCCTTTGGCATCGGGGCTAAAGCAGCCCGAGAGGAAGACAGAGAGAGTTGGATGTGGTCCCCAAAATCCTTTCATATGGGAATCCAGACTCCCAGGAACAAAGCCTGGCAATGGACCTTCCCTGCCAAGTGCCTCCCGCTGCCAGCCCAGGTGCTCACATGCACTGTCACTGCCGCTGGCACCGGGGATGTCCAGAGAAGAAAGAGGATCAATTCTCTTCCCACCCCACAATTTCCACACCGCTGACAACTCAGAAAACAATTCAAGAGGGAATTCAAAGGATCTGTTGAAATTTCAACGAGGAAATCTGAGTGACTGAGCATATGTAAATAGAAAGAATGAGTAGCACATAATTACATCAAATTGTTACTTAGCAAGGGAAGTAAATAACCCAAAATATGCAGAGCAAAAAATGGCGATGAATTAGAACTAATTACTTAAGGCTAATTAAAATAAGAATGGCTTGAATTGAAATATGTTAATAGCATTGAACCTGCCACCTATGAGGGAATTTAAATAAAAATGATAATGTCGCTTCAACCTTCACCTGATGGGAGTGGGAAGTTGGGATTTGGAACTCGTAGATGCTTTGGGGGTATTGACCACAGCGATGCATTATTTATGAACATTCTTGGAATGGGCTGGAATTTGCTGGTGGGTGCAGGTCTCCTGATCATGGGAAGAAAGGGGTTTTCTTAGGTAACTGATGCGAAGTGGAGAAAATAGTGTGAGAGAGAAAACCTAAATGCCTTGAAGATGAACACATCCTGGGGTACCTCCTCATGCCAGGAAGCGCTACGGTTGAAGAGAGCAAAAGAGAGAGGCACAGAGATAATGAGATCACAGAGAAGGGAAGAGAAAGAGGGAATAAGAGAGACTGAGGGAGCGAGCGGGGATGAAATAGATAGGGAGAGCCTAAAGCCATGACAAATCAGCAGCAGCTTCAATTACACGAGCCTGCTGGGCTATGAAATCTGCCAAAGGTCATCAGATTCCTGTCTTTGCAATTAAGAAACAAGCGGCTTGGCTGGTTCCACCCCACGGCCCGACTGTCTGGTGCAAGTGTCCGGGGGCCAGCGGCATCGCTCGTGGCTGTAGGTACCTGCACCGACTGCAGGGCACTAACAAGGTTGTCCAGAGAGCCATGGACAGCCCCATTTAGAAGATGAACGTGCCTGAGCCGTGCACTGACTCCCAGCGTTGAGCCAGGATGCCAAAGTGCTCCTGTGCCAGCAGCTTGTGCCCTGCCAGAACGCTGAGAGGAAACCTCAAGCAGCAGAAAAGCCTGGGTCAGCATCTTCTCGCCGTACCTTAGCCACGCCACAGCTCGTGCTTCACCCACCGCCCTGCAAGGGCTTGCTCCCCAACCCACCCTCGGCTGGAATCCCAATGGACTTGGATCCATGCTGGGCATGGACTCGCCCAGTTCAGCGGCAGCATCTGCATGTGGACAAGTCCTGAACCCCGGCTGCTGCCACAAGCAGCGAGCGCCCTGGCTGTGCACCACGCTCTGGGGCTCCCCTCTCACCGCTTGGCTGGGCACGAAGCTCTCCCTGCTCCTCCGGGAGCCGAGCTGTTAGTCGTCTTTACCACCTCGCTCTTCCCAGTTCCCCTGCTTCACACTGGAGATGAAAACCTTTTATCCCTCTCCCACCTTGGGATTCACATGAAAATCAGGAGCTCCGTGTCCCGGTGTGCTCCCGGGACAGGGGCCACGAAGGGGATGGAGGGTGGGATACGGGAGCGACGCAGCCTTTCCATTTTCACACCAACTCCTGGGCTGGCTTTTGAGCCAACTGAATGGAAAGCTGGTGCCAGGCTTGCTGCCAGCTGATGAATCCAACTGGATTCGTCTTGGAGCTGTGCATCTGAGAAAGCTCTTACGCCCCAGCACAGTTGGCTTGTCCCCAGCGGGTACGGGATGCTGTGAAACACCAACAAAGGAGCTGCAGTTACACAGACCCTGCCCAGTCTCTAACAGCCTTCCCAGCATGGACCAGCAGCCCCGACTGATCTGCAAAAGCCACTCAACAGCATCTGGAGTATGGACTGACCCCCTAAGTCCTACCTGGGTGACGGTAACAAGCCTTGGATTGATGGCTTGAACTACAGGCTGCGATCTACCAACGACCGTCTCCTCAGAGCTCAATCTATACCAAATGCCAGCCAGGACAGGCGACAGTGGGACATACCCTTGGAAAACATCACTCTGCCGAGTCCCAGGGCTCTGCTTTGAACGTGCAGACCCATACCAAGGCGGCTGTAAGGCGTTCTATTTCTCCAGCCTCCCACAGAGGCAAAAAAAACCCAACAAAAACCTCCTAGAAAACCAGAGTGCAGACTGGCCGCTCCTCCAGCGCACGGCAGAGCCGTGGCAGGCGGGAGCAGGTCCCCGTGAGCCCGCTGCCAAGGTCCCCGACACCGCTGTCGCTGCCCTGCCTGACCCTCTGCCTTCCAGGGAGGGAAGCCCTGGCAGCGCCGAGGACGGCGCCGCCGCCGACACCAGCAGTCGGCTGAAAGACACTTCCTCTCTGTTTCTCTGCTCGGTGTAATGAATCCTGCCTCCCACTCAGATCTGCTAAGTAAGAGGAGTTACCGTGAGTAATCCCCGCTCCGGCATCTTCTGCTGTAATCGCAGAGAAATCACATTAGGTTGTTTTTTGGGTTGGTTTTTTTTTTTTTTTCCCCAGGACAAGGAGAAATTCATCAAATTGCAATCCGGGGAGAACACACGCCAGAGAGACAGAGAGAGAGGAAGCCAACAACAACAACAACACACACGTACCCTGCAAAAAATCCCAAAGTTGACATTTACATTTCAAACACTTATAACAGCTAAACAAATAACAGTAATTATGCTATTTGCATACTTTGTTAAATAATTGTTTGTTAGGTAAAGGGAGCCCGTGTGTGTGTGTGTGCAAGGAGCGGATGCTCGAAGCCTGGGGAGGCAGAACAGCTGCTGCTTCCCTTCCCAGGTGCCCAGTTTGCTTCACAAAATGATGACAAGTGGCCCAAAGCACCAGCCAGGGGGTTGGGGGTGCTGATACGTGGGACCTGCAGGTATGGGAGAGGTGGTCCTTGGTGTCTGCAGGCTCTAGAGGATGAGGATCGTGAGATGTAACCACCTCCCTGAGCACATCAGCAAGGTCAGTGCTCCAGACTTCAGCCTGAGCGTGAGCCCTTGCCGAGGTGAAGCACCCGTGCTCTGTGCACAAAGTTGAGAGTGTGAAAGCAGGTTGTCCCCAAGAAGTAGGAGAATCACAAAATCCTAGAACTGTCTGGGTTGGAAGAGACCTTTCAGACCATCGAGTCCAACCGTCAAGCCAACACTGACAAAACCACCGCTACCCCATGTTCCTCAGCACCACCTCTGCTCGGCTTTTAAATACCTCCAGGGATGGTGACTCCACCGCTGCCCTGGGCAGCCTCTGCCAAGGGTTGACAACCCTTTCAATGAAGGAATTGTTCCAAATACCCATCCTAAACCTCTCCTGGAGCAACTTGAGGCCATTTCCTCTTGTCTCATCCGCTGTTCCTTGGGAAAAGAGACCGACCCCCCCTGGCTACCCCCTCCTTTCAGGGAGTTGGAGAGAGTGAGGTGGTCTCCCCTCAGCCTCCTTTTCTCCAGGCTGAACCCCCCCAGCTCCCTCAGCCTCTCCTCACAAGACTTGTGCTCCAGACCCCTCACCAGCTCTGCTGGAGAAGGAGAGCTGCAGGAGAAGGCAGGGGAAGGCAGAGAAGCAGGACGGAGCCTCTCAGCAGCCCTCCAAGGGAAGGTCCCCCCCTTTGCAGCACCACAGCCTGAACACCCCCCTGATGCCGCCGCCTGACTCAGAGCCCATGAACCCTCTTGTGGCTGCTGATTTCCCTTCACCCCTGCAAAAGCATCTCAGCTTCTATTCCTTCCTGCTCAGCTCCTCGGGCAGATGGCTAATTGAAGGGTTTTTCTTTCATTTCTAGTACAGAAAGCCCAGCAAATGCCTTTTAATCTGCCCAGCTTTCCCCGTGATTGGCTCTGTCTATCCTCTCGCCACTCCTATCCCGTTTTATTTGGTTTTGATTTGTGTGGGGGTTTTTTTTGGGTTTTTGCTTTTTTTGTTTTGGGTTTGTTTTTTTTTTTTTTTTTAAAGTAGGCTTGAACGATGCGAAGCGGTGGAGAGAGGAGAAGCCTTCTGCCTCTCCTCACATGGTCGGGGAAGGTGGAGCGGAGCCAGAGCCACCGCGTCTTTTCACACCTGGCTGGAACCAGGTCAGGCAGCTAATGCGCTCCTCGGGCTCGGCGGCTACTTGTTGGAGGGGCCAGGAACGCCGCTGGGCTTGTTCCGAGGGCTGGAGGGTGGGAGAAGAAATTCCAGGCAGAGACACGCGTGTGGGAAGGCGGAGAGGGACGCGGCGCCGGGAAAACCGAAAAGCGACGGGCGCAGGGAGAGCCCGGCGCCGAGCAACAGAGAGAGGCGGGGATTTAATAAAGGCGGGGTGACTTTGAAGCTGTCCCTCCTAGCCTCGATTAGGACAGGAGATTTCATTAACCGTGAGAGCGAGTCCTCGTGCCCTGCCAGCGGGCGAAATTCCAGTGCCGGAGGTTAAAACCATCCGTGTGGGTCCATCAGCCCGGGAGGAAACCCGTGCTAACTCCGCGTCCCTCACCCAGAGTTTCTTTGCCCAAGCAACAGCAGGGAAGTCACAGCCCCGAGGAGGAACCCAAACCTTCCCTGGCTGTGATCTCCGCAGCTCACACGTTTCAGTGTACAACGAAGGGCATCCCATGGGGCCGGGGAAGAGGAATGCTCCAAAATAACCCTTCTCCCCTCAGAACATTTTCACTGAAAACATTTATAT
>QJSC01005339.1:1711760-1746654 GCA_003697955.1 Calidris pygmaea
AAAAAAAAAAGCCAAACCAAACAAAAACTCTTAATGTGTGTGAAACAATGTGGATCAGCTCTAAAAATAAGCTACTGGAGCGACGAAAGCTTTGCCCCAACTGACTGTGCATCAGTGTCACCTTCTCCTGCCTGGAGAACCCTGCGTCCCTCTCCTGCCTTCCCAGCCTGGAGCTGAAGGATGCACAGGACACGGGGTGTGCTCTACACAACCACTGCACTGCGCTCCACCACGATTCACACTCACTTTGCACAAGTGCAAAGGCCTTCTCTCCAGGAACACACATCCTCCACCACGCCATCCCGCCGCCCTGCAGCTCTCCACCAAGGCAGGACCCCAGGGCTGGGTGAGGAAGCTCAGCATCGTACCCACATCCTGACACATCACCCTTGGCTGGCAGGAAAGAAGGATCCTTTGTGCTAGACGCCGGTCCAATTTAACCAGCCAAACGAGAAACACTCATTAAAGAGCTAATGAGCAACTAAGGCCATCTTATTTTTTAAGCTTTGTGATTAGGTAGACTTGCTGGGGAGTGCTGCACTCAGCATGAGAGAACGTCCCCGTGAAGGTAGCAGCGGTCAGGGAGGAGATGGGCTGCCAGGAGGCCAGAGCTAAGAGCTCCTCAGGATGGCTGAGCTTCTGGACGAAGTTGGGGGGAGCAGGATGGGGCGAGGGTTTGCCAGCATGGCTGTGCCTGTGTGTTGGCTGGAGTCAGAGCCCCGGGATGCCAGCATCCAGGTTTGGTGCAGCGAGGGAGCCTGAGCTGTCAAAAAACACACGTAGCAGCTCCAGGAGCCGAGAGGGGACGTGGCCACAGGTCACCTCAGTGGCCATGATGCCACCAGGAGCGGTGTCACAAGGGTTGGCCCCTACCCTGGGCTCCAGCACCATCACCCCCAGGGAGGTGTGACGATGTGAGCAGGGTCGAGCCGAAGCTGTCCCCGCAGCACAGCGCCGGGGGAGAGGCTGGCACTCAGAAAGTAAGCTCGGTTTAGGACAACAAGGCGAAAAATCAAAGACAAGAAGTGCGATCCCTGTCTTCCTTTAAATAAAAAGAAAAAAGAAAAAAAAGTTCACGGAAACGGACAAATTTTGCTTCAAAAGATATTTAACACTTCATTTTGCTTCATCCCTTTTGAATACTTCTTATAAAACACAAAGGCTTTAAACAAAAGGTCATTAAGAGATAAAGAATTGAAGCCCTTCTTGCGAGAATGAAAAGAGAAGGCATCTTGACATTTTTAACAGGGTGGGTTTTTTTTTCCCCCTCTTTTCCGAAATGAAAATTAATCAACATTGATTTGATTTCACACACAAAAGCCCATTTTGTGCAAGTGGCATTTGCTGACAGAGAGCTGTTTCGACAAGAAAACTCCAGCCAGAGGAGCACGCAATACGCTGCGCACCATTAGGGTACACGAGCTGCAAGGACACTGGTCTCCCAGGGTTCATAATAAATCCCATCCTTTTTCTGGGTCAAGAAACTCATAGCTGTCTGGAGGTTATGCTAACACGCCGGGGTTTGGGGACTGATGTCGAGATCTGAGGAATTCCTGTTGCCTGGAATAGAAACAATGAAACCGTTCCAAGGCACCATTTATTCCCAGGTGCCTGCGAGCTGTCATTTCTGGCGAAGATGAACAATTTGAGAAGATCTAATACCTTCAGAAATAATTCAGGAGGACAGAACTCATTCAGCTCCCCAGGTGAATAATGAATGGGACCCGCCTGAGCGGGAGGAGGACAGAGGGGAGCCCACCACCAGCTCTCCCCCGACCAGGTGAGCTTTGCGTGGCCATGCAAGGGGCAAAGAGGATGTTTTTTCAGCAGAGACCACCCACGGTCCATAGGGGCTGGGTGGGAGCAGCAAGGACCAAGGGATGCAGTCACCGTGGGGCTGGCAGGGGCCGGCCGACAGCAGGATGCTCCTCTGCCAGAGCATCAAGGACCAACCCGGTCCCCTTGCTTTGAGCCTTGTGCTACTCTGGCACCACCAATAAATGCTGATTTCATCTTGCCTCCTTTCTCCTGTCAGTCAGTCCACGTTTAAGGACGACGTAAGGACGAACACAGACTGCTCCAGCTGGCATCACACCAACCATGCCACCAACAGCAAGGTGCAGAGTATGGCCCCATAGATACCTGTCAAACAGCTGTGAACCACCCTGAACGTGCCACTGCACTTACCTGTGATGAGGGGTCAGAGGCCAGGGATGGGAAGGGACAGGGACAGCAGGGGAAGAAGCTACCTGTGCCCCCAATATGACAGGGAGCCACGTTAATCCCCAGGGAACCAGAACTGGTCCTGCCTCCCTGCAGCACCGCGTCCTGTCCTGGACGGGTTCGCTTCCCTGCGCACCCCCCTTCCCAGTGCCCTGGGTCCCCCCCTCCGTGTCAGGGAGCAGAGAAAACGGCGAGGGAAAAAGCAAACAAAGCGAATGGGAAAAGCATAACAAAAACAGCCGAAAACTCTTCCCACGCCACTCTGTGCTTTCAAGTAAATGAGGCTAATTAACTAATTGCCTAAATTATTAGCGTTATTTTTACCCTTGTACGAAGGCTTGGCATTGTTGCCAGTTTCTCAAGACTCAACAATGAACTCTTAAACTTATCAGAAAGTTAATGAAGCGAAGCCCCCGGAGCGGGGAGCCGGAGGGCAGAGCAGCTGCTGGGCCAGGACCGGGGCTGGGGCTCAGGTGGGCACCGTCGCTGCGGGGAAGGAGCATCTGCAGCGAAACCACCCCCGCTGGGTGATGCTGTTCAAGACAGAAGTTCAGTGTTATTTGCCAAAACCTCACCTGCACCTGAATCTGCCTCCCGGTAAAGGATTTCTTCTATAACTAAGCTTCCCCGCTGCTCCACCGGCTTCCCAAGGTGACAGAAGCTGATTTGGAGGAATGATTTCACACCCAGGTGAGAGAAGACGACTGATGGCTAAGGGTGGGTCAACCTGCCCGTCCTGGCAGCGACTACAGCTCTCATAGGCAGACCCAGAGTAACCTCGGACAACCAGGCAGGAAGCAAGGACAGTGCACACCTCAGTATCAGCAGCAAAACCTGCTGGAAAATGGCTTTTTGGCCACCAGGGATGTGCCAGCAAGCCACTGTGGACCCACCTAGGGGCAAGGTAAAAGTGGGGATGTGGCTGCAAGGGGGGGACTTTGATGTCTGCACCTGAAGGAGGACGAAGCTCGCTGGAGATGGCTTTAACATCTAAACCTGGCTGGGATTTTAATCTACAGAGCTGGCTGGCATCTACAGCACCACCATGGAGTCATCACGCCCCAGCGCCACCAGCTCCGGTCTCTTGAACCAGTTATTAGCAAAGGAAGACCTTCCTGGACCTCGGGGAAGCCGTGGGGCTCAGGGCTGCGGGCTCTGCCCCTGCCCCACGGCAAACAACCGCTTTTCAAGGCTGGTTTCCCCGCTGTTGCCCTGGGGAGCAAGTTCAATCCTGCCCGCGCTGCTTCTGGAACTAATTGGGCTTTTCTGTGCTGGTGATGCCTGGTGTCCCCACGGTCACGGAACGGGCTGCAGCCACCTCACCTGCAAGACCTGCGTCCCTCTCCCCGCAGGGAGTTAAAAGCAGTGCCGTGTCTGGCAGCGTAGTTACTGAGATGCAGCCATTGCTCTCTCTCCGGGGACGCCGGCTACCCCACACCAGTCTCCACTGCTTTGCACATCAGCCCCCCCCCGCAAAAATCTCCGGAATGAGATATACTCTCTGCAGGCAGGGAACTGATGTTACGTGGCCTCCTTCCACTCTGATCAAATGCCATTTTCTTGGGTTTTGAGGGATTTTCTCCCCAAAAGAAAACTAAATGTTTTCTCCTCTTCAGCTAAATGTCAACATCTTACATCCCTGGTGGAAATTTCAGTTAACTCCATTAAAATCCCCCGGCCACTCCTGCTGAAGAGCAAGTCCCCTCAGGAGCAAGGAGATTGATAGACCTCCTTTTCTGTAATAAACCTCACTTATCAGCTGAAATGAGGTGACATTTCAAGCCTAGATCTTTTCCCAACACACAACTACACAACGGCATAGGGTGGCAAGTCTCTTCCAGGCATGTCGTTGAGAAGAAAGGCAGGTGAAAGTCCCCTGTCCTTCAGATGAAGGAGTGAGCTCCTCTCTGAGTTATCACCAAGGTCATCTCCAACATTAGACCAGCCATGGCTTGGTGTGGCCGAGTCCTGGAGACCTCCAAGGATGGAGATCTCACAGCCTCTCTGGCCACCCTTTCTGGTGCTGCACCACACATTTAGCACACATCTCTTTCTGAATATCCTGAACCTCCCAAGCTGCTTTCATGCCCACTGCCCCTCGTTAGGCTGCCTGCTGTTACTTGGCTCTACCATCTTTGCAAGCCCTGTCCAAGCAGCTGTAGTTGTTTGATGCTGCCCATCAAACGTGGATTCTGCTGCCCAGTGGGATGCAGAGCCTTTGGATGCCCTGAAGCATTGGGCTGACACTGCTGGTGAAGGGGATATTGGCACCATGTTAAACTATAAAATAAGCCACAGGCTACCTTGGGCCAGTTTCTGCCCAGGCACTTGTCGCTCCTACAGGGCTCCTTGACCCTTCACAACTGTTGTGTTTGGATCGGTATGATGATGAAGGTGGACCAGATGGCAACCACTGCTGTATTCAGCAAGGCATGAAGGACGCCTCACAACTCAGCCAGGAAGACAATCTTTGGATATCTTTTCTTTCTCTCTGCAGACTTTCACCTCACACTCTGGCCATCTTTTTTGCTGAAGACCCCGTCTCGCTTGCAGCTGCCCAGCTATTGCTGTTGAAAAACACCATTTTGTTGCGTTTTACCTAGTCCAGAGTGAGATCTCTGTTAGATCGGGCTCTCTTCCCTTGGAAGATACTAATAATTTCTATTATTTTGCCAGTGGAGCCCAGGGAACAATTGTCCCAAATTTTGTAAATATAAAACAGAGATTATGGTCGCCGGGGTGATGTGACAGGAAACTTTTCAAGGGCCTTCCTGTGTGTGAAAGGGAAAGAGCAACACTGCCCTGTAGCTCTCTTTGCCATGGACAGAAGTTCTTGAATACCTGGCACTAGACATGTCATATTTTCTCCTACCTCGTCTCCTGCATCTAAAGCTGGTGGCCTGGCAAGGGGAATAATGCCAGATTGATTCTGTCCCGAAAACAGTCTGGCAGGAAGACTTGCAAGTCACGACTCCCCACTGAATGTCATCTCCTGCCCCACGGCTCAGTAACCCACCAGAGATCACAGAATTCGTGCTCTCCAGCCTGGGATTAGCTGCCAACCCTAAACCAGGAACCGGCAGATGGTAACTCACTGCCTGCTGTTTTGGGACCATCTCCGAGGGCTGCTCACTGCCCATTGCCACCACACCCCATGTCCCCCAGAAGACACCATCACCTCAGCCACTACTGCAGAGAAACCGCACGCCACGTCCAACACGGCCCGCTCCACCTGCATCTGGGACCAGCAGGGAGACTGGGTGCCACTGGTAGGGCCCAAGGGAGGTCAGTCCTTCTGCAGTATTTGCAATGCAGGAGAAAGTCTTGGTTTCTCCATCCCTCTCATCCCCAAGCCCATATTGCAGTGGAGATGGAGAGGACTTTAGAACGCTGATATCTCCTTATTGCCCAACAGCAGGTCCCGCTGGAGGTGTTTGGGCAAAGGGAGGAAAAGTCTGATTCAATTTATCAAGTGCCTCTTCCCAGCACAGTTACAAGTCAGATTCAGTTTCCCAGTGTTGCCCTCTGCATATTTTATCCACTAACAGATTTGCATAGATTTAAATACAACACAAAGCTGCAGACACCATCAAAAGAGGCGAGAGAGGAAAGGGCACAGGCGAGGCTTGTCCTTCTTCTCTAGGCTTATGGAAAAGGCCACTCCGAGAGCTCAGAGAAGGGGCACTGCCAGGCAGGAGCTGTGCCAGACCCTTGCCTGGAAAAGCACTGCTTGGAGGGGCAGACGTGGGGCACGGGAGGCTTCAGCAGTCGGGTCCAAGCATCCGAGATGCTCAGAGCAGGGATGCTGTGGTAAAGCATTCAGTAACCTCAGCCCGCTGCCAGCCCCACCTGAGAGAGCAGGATGCCAGCTCCGAACTTGCTCCACAGCATCCCTCCAGAGAGAGAGGAAAAATCCCTTGGATAATGCAAAGGGTTTCATGGGAATACCCCGCTGGTGAAAGAGGGCATTCCCCAGGAGGTCTCTGCACAGATACAGGTATGCAACACGACCCTTTAAACACACGCTCGACAAAAAGCAGCACAGTGTTAGATGATTAAATTCCCCGTGTACCTGCGGGAAGCAGGGAATATATCCTGCTCATCAGAGCTGTGAAACGGAGTCACCTGTTGCAGGAATTAATCCCCCTCTTTTTTTTTTTTTTTTTACTAACAGAGAGTGGCAGAGCTGTGCACATGGAAATCCTGTCTGAAATGAATCCCTGATAAAGAGGAAGCCAAGTTAAAAGGTGAGTTTTACTGCCTGCCAAGGCTTCAGGTTTTTAAAGGGTCTCTTGCAGAATTACTGTATTAGCGAGCTATTACGGGTGAGGATATGAAACTGCTATGCACAGCAAGAAAATGCACAGAAGTTTTGAGATGGGAAAGAAACGTACAGGAAAAAACGTGGCAGGAGAGGGCAAGAGGGGGAGAGAGGAGAAGCAGTGATGGGCAGAGGGGAGGGAGGCTGATAAATGATGGAGGAGATAGTGGAAGGGGGGTGAAGAAGAGAGCAATGGGCAGTAGGGTAAGAAGAAAAGAGAAAGATAAAAAGAGGAGGAGAAAGGGAAAGAAGAGATAAATGAGGGCAAAGACCAACTCATCATTTCGCAATTCCACCCCGGTAGAGAGGAAAATTGATGTCTGGAGCTTTTTTATGGCCAACCTCCTGGGCACGGGACAAAAGACAAGTTATTACCCAACCCCAGGTCAGGTCTGTAGCCTGCCAACTGCTCAGACACATTCAGAGAACCCATGAGAGCCGTAAATCAAGGGGGCCAAAGAGATGGCAGGGAGGCTGGGACCAGGCACGGAGCAGCGGTGAGCTCAGCAAAGGCAATATAATCACGGGAGGGGAGCGAGCCCGGGAGCGACACGGGCTGACGAAGGGTGCCCACCCCAAAAGGGCTTGGCTCGTCTCTCCTTCAGGCCATTCCTAAGGACGGCGCCCCCCCAGAGATGCCATTCCCCCCGCATTTCCTCCTGATTTCTCCTCCTATTGATTTTCAGGCTCTGAATACCATTTATTTTTGCTTGCTTGATTCACTCATTCATTGAATAAAGGCATCATCACTATTATTATTATTATCCCCGTCATTGGGCTCCTCATCACACATTATATTATTTGCATTGCAGAGCTGGAAGATTTCAGGTTGAGGCAGGAAATTTGTGCGAGTTGTTATTACTGCAATCAGATGAAGTGAGAATTGGATGGGCGCAGGCTGCCAGGGCGCAGCTCTCCCAGCAGGACACGGAGGCTCTGCCCAATCAAGGGAAGCTGAGGTTTCATCCCGCGGGTCCCACCGGCAATTCCGGACTTGCCTTCGGTGTCCCCTCTCTCCCTCCCATCCCACCGCCCAGCCCCGCCGGCTGCCAGCAGAGAACGGGGGAGAGGCATGGGTACGGGAGGCCGAGGAATCAGAAAAGACTTGGCGAGATTGCACATTTTCTGCCTTTGCTGATGGTATTTATTAGACAACAGAAAATAGCTATTTTACCATCTGCCTTGTAAAAAAAAAAAAAAAAAAAAAAAAAATCCTCATTAAATTAATGGAATGTGCAGCTGCCGAACAGAGTGTTCCTCTCCCTGCCCAGCGCTTGCTGGAGCGGGGAACTGGGCTGCCAAAAGTAGCTCAGTTACTCAGTAGCCCAGCTAACTCAGGTTCACGTGGTGGGAGAGGGTGGACAGACAGACGGACCCCTGCTCCTCCCAGCGCCGGGGCTCTCGCTGGGGGACCCATGGGTACCCCGTTGCCACCCACGGGGTGTGAGGGCTGCCTTGCTCGCTACATTATGGAGCAGGGGGCTCGTCCCCTTCCCACAGGGTCTCAGCTGGTGAAGGGAACCGGGTGAGTCTGTCAGCAGGGTGCAAACGCCTCCCTTTGCCTAAGCAGAGTGAGATCCAGACTTCAGGCTAGAATCATAGAATGGTTTGGGTTGGAAGGGACCTTAAAGATCATTGAGTTCCAACCCCCCTGCCCATGGCAGGGACACCTCCCACCAGCCCAGGTTGCTCCAAGCCCCCTCCAACCTGGCCTTGAACCCCTTCAGAGATGGGGCAGCCACAGCTTCTCTGGGCAACCTGGGCCAGGCTCTCACCACCCTCCCAGGAAGGAATTTCTTTCTAATATCTAATCTAAATCTCTCCTCTTTTTAATTTAAAACCATTACCCCTCATCCTATTGCTACACTCCCTGATAAAGAGTCCCTCCCCATCTCTCCTGTAGCCCCCTTTCAAGGTTGAGGAGGCGAGTGGCCCATCACCTTATGTTGAGCATGGTGGGATGTGGGGGCAAGCGAAGTCCTAATTTCCACACCTCTGCCACCTCAGTCACTGTGAGCTTGCCGATCCATCCCTATCACCCACCTCTACGTGCCAAAGTCTGATCTGGGTTGGTGTTTGCCTCATGGAAGCGTCCAGCTGAGATCACAAAACCAAGAAAGCCTCGAGTCTGGCTGCCTGCACAGCCCAGAGGAGCTTCTACACATAAGCCTTTCTTTTGGCTGAGAACAGACTAAACATCATGAACTGAATCCTTTCTAAACCCTAGGAAGACAGGAGCACCATAAACCAAAGGTTCTGGATGACTTTAATGATGTTAACGGAGCTAGGAGAAGGGCAACCTGCTTAATGCCAGCATTACCAATTCATTTCTGCTTGGCACTGAACAGCACTGAAGGGTTTTAAGTCAGCCTTTTCTTCTAGTATCCGGTGGAGGGTGAGGACTGTTTGATGGAGGAGGGGTTGCCAAAATCCTATATCCTGTGGGACTTTGAGGAGCGGGTCCACCAGTTTGCATTGTCAAGGTACCAGATGCCACAACACACTGCCTTAGCCCAGATACTCATGGTCTCGTCACGAGTAACACCTGAAAAGCGATGTCTAGGACTACTTTGCATCCAGCAGTTCTCCTCCTGAGGAAATAGAGCCCTTTGTTCCATGTCCCAGCATTGACAATGTTTCAGCATCCCTACAGTATAATCCACATTTAATCCTCACTTGCATTTTCTGCTGCTGACCCCTCTGCTAATGCCAGGGAGTGCCCAGCGTTTGCACCATCTCCTTTGTGGTCTCCTCCTCCTCTTTTGAGGAGGCTTTTCTATATAGATTTTTTTCACCTAGACGAGTTTTTACGTGTCTTTTGCAGGAAATTTGTTCCCTTAGATTTGCTCCTTTAGCAGTTATGAAGCTAACTGGGGAAAGCTGACCTCAAGAGAGGGGTCCAGCATCAGAAAGGCTGTTTCCATCACACCCAGGGAGGAAGCAGGAGATGGCCCCATGGATTTCAGCACACAAAGGGAAGTTACAGGACTACAGCATGTCGAATCACTTCATGCCAAAATAAATCCTGACATAATAAGCCCTAATACCGCCAAAGAAACTATTACAGTCAGTCTCAAAAATAATCCACATTGAAAATCAGTGAAAATACCTCTCCCCAGTGGAATAACATGGCTCCAGAGAATCAGTTCCAGTCAAAGACGATAAACCCAACAGATGAGGGCAGCTCCAAAAGGTAACATTTGTTGCCAAAAAAACCCTTTGCTTCAGTGAGATTTTGCCACCTCCCATCAAAATCTGCTTTTAAAACCAATGAGCAAGAACAAAAGGGAAGACTGTGAAAAGCAGAGACCAAATCAAAGCCCAGGAGGATGTCATGGCTGTCCCTTACACCATTGCCTTCAGTCCTATCAATCCTTAATTAGCAGCAGTGAGGGCTGAATGCCAACCTGGTGGCTTCACAAGTTTCCTGGTTTTCAGAGGTTAACGGCAAAGTTTCCCCCAGCCTTTGCTTGCCTTGCTACTGACCTCGGGGATTTGTAGGCAGGACCCCGTCTGCAAGTCACTGACTTTATCTGCAGCACCAGTTGGTTGGCTGTGGAGTGTTGTAGGTGTCTTTGCACGCATGGATCCTCACCACGTGGTGCCTGCATGCTGCCTGGGCCAGTCCTGGTGCCTGCACTGGAGACATGGCCACCGGGCTGCTGAGCTTCCTCCCGGAGCAGCTCACAGGGCTGTCTTAGATGGCAAGGTAGCCAAGAAGACATCATAGGTAGCAAAAAACAGGGACAGGCCTTTTTTTCCTTGAAAAAACATTTGCTTTCTTAGAAAAAATTATCTAGCCACCTCTTTTAAAAAAAAAAAAAAAATCAAAAAACAAAATCAAACCAAACTCATTTAATTAAAGCCTGTCACAGGGAATTTTGATAAAAAAAAACACATTGACATTTTGCAAAGTTGCCCTTGGACAAATCATAAGCATCAAACACTCCGAGACACGGATGCCGTGGAAGGGCCTCTGTGCACCCCGGAGCATTTGGGAAGGACGTTCATCTTCCCGCAGCCAGGTGTGCGGGTAATTCTGTGATGTTCCTCATGCATTTGTCCTTCCCAAAATGATGTACGTAGCGTGTGGGGCTGCGGCAGGCCCGGGCGAAGGCTAAGAGAAGGTCGTGTGGTTGCACATTGTTCTGAAAAGCATCCAGCGTGCACGTGGCAGCGCTGCGTTTGCACGGCTCTGCAGGCACCAAGAGCTGTGGATGTGGTTTGGGAAGCAGGTCCTTGGCACTTCGCAAAGCCCAGGACACACTTTTTTAGCTGGCTAGGGTAAGGGTTGCCGGGTGGTGAAGCACAGCTCCCAAATTTCAGGTAACTCGTTCATTCTGCAGGGGGAATTTGGGGAGCCACAGGTTGATGCGGCACCATCCTCTTGGACACCTCCAACAGTCCTTGTGCAGAGGGATGATTCCACCTCGTGAGCCAGAAATGCTGGTGCTGAGGCTTTCTCCTGCTTACGAACATTTTTATACATCACCTCTTGCTGGAGGTCTCAGCTGCAGACAGCAGCCCTTCCACAGCCCCCACTCATGCAGACACAGACCCTTGGCCACCTCCAGTCACCCACGGAGGAAAACGAGAAGAGACAGTAAGTGAAGGACTTCATCCTCCACGTCTACCCTGGGGCTGATGCCCAGGTGAGGAGCCATTGCTTTTTAATGCCACAGGTCTCATCTCTGCATCATTTCCCATCGCTCCATCCCCCTGCCCCTCCCGTGCCTACGGGAGCACTGGGTTCACACTAACAAATCTGAGCATCCCCGGAAGATTAAAGGAAGCTCTGCCTTTTAAATCGCTCTGATTGGGGTTGATGGCTGCGTGGAGTTGGACACTCAGCTCTAATGAGGTGTGAAAATCTCCCCGCTGTGACCCGTCATTCCCGGCTGTGGAAAATAAGGAGAAAGGCGGAGGGAAAAAAAAATAAAAGGAAAAAAAAAAAAAGGAAGAAACAAAACAAAACCCCCAAAAAAATCCCCCAGTGGGAGTCCCAGAGGAGACAGAGGTTTGTCACTCAGGATGGCCGCCCTGGGGCTCCGCTCACTGCCAAGATGGGCATCTGCATGTATATGGCACCAGCGGTTTTCTGCTCCCTGGTGGCAGATGAATCAGTGTCCTCCTTTGGCACAGGTCGGTGTCACCAAAGCAGCTGAGCCACATTGGAAGCTCACTCCCAGGTGGGGAACACCTGAAGGCTTCACGGTGGGCTCCATTCTGGCTCTGGGTGGTCCCACCAATATTTCCATGCTGGTGTTGGGGGGTATTATCTGAGACCAGGGTGTTGCAGGTATGTGCAGGCTGCCACCGCACGGCTGTGCTGCTGTAGCATCACTCAAGGCCATGAATCCTCCAAATGAGATGCCATGGTGAGCTGGAAAGGGGCCAGCACCCCTAGGCTTGAAGCACGTCACTGTGTCTTTACTGCAAGTCCCATGGGTGCAGGAAGAAGGGTCTGAGCAAGCAAACCACACCGTCCCCAATGCACAGGGACTGCTGGCCAACACCTCTTCAAGTCAGTCTCCATCGCTGTTGATGATTAAATGGTGATGTGAATCCAGCCAGTATGTTCTCTGCCTTCTCTCCCCATCGCCTTCCCCGTTCTTGACTTCTCACCAACACCCAAATTCAAAGCAGATCTCGACATGCACAGTCCAGTCCTCCCCCTCTGGACAAGTTCGCTTTTTAGAGGCTCTCCTTGCTGAGATTTGCTGTTCTGCAGCAGAGGGGAATGGCCAAGTGGGCTCTGAAATGAAGGATGCGTTTCCTCATGCTCGGATGGGGCTAAACAGAGGCACAGGGGGTGGCCGGGCACCGGCCGGAGATGTCCTGCAGCGAGTGACCCTCAATGTGACATTGATGGCTCTTAATTCTTAAGCCTGCTTTGGAAGGATTTCAGCAGATCCTATTTAATCACTGCAGCCTCTTCATCTCCCCTGTCTGGGCTGGGGGTAACGTTACAGGTTCTCCTCCACCGGCTCTCTCCAAGAACTGGCCACCTTCCTCTTCCTCCACGGGTTCCCGGCAGAGGAAAAGCCACCAAGCCCTTCGCTTGCCACGGGGTGTGGGGCTACCGAAGCCCTAGCCACCCTCGGCTTGTTTACTAATGAACAGCTCAAAGAGCATTTGCTAAATTTCCCCCTGGCCACAGGAGGACACCATCCCTCACTAACGAAGGGCACGGCTTCCCGCAGGTGGGCTACCAGCTCCCCACAACCGGGCTGCGCCACGCGCAGCATTAAGTATTTAAGCGCTTGTCAAAACGCTGTAACGAGATATTATTTTTTTTTTTTTTTTGGTCTTGTTCCATTAGCTCCATTTCCAAAGGCCACCACTGGAACTACTGAACATTTATTTCTATTGAATCCAGCTTAGAAGTTATGATCTGAGAAAGCGGGAGACAGGACAGTATGTTCCGCGGCTCCGGCTTTTCCCCACCGCCGCTCGGCTGAGACACGTCGGCCTTTGAAACATCATTTTTATTCCTACCTTAGGAAAAAAAAAAAAAAAAAAAACACAAACCCTAAAATAAAGAGATTGATTCTTCCGCCTGCTTGATTTGCTTCTGCTGGCTAAATAAGGCACATAAATACCAGTTCGGTGGCTTCCCTGTGTCAGTTTTGGGGCCGTGGGTTTAAACGCCCTGCGCAGTTTGTGCTACCGGCCGCGTCGTGAGCTGGATTTCCTTCCCCGGTGAAAAATAAAGTGTTGTTATTACGTGAATTTTCCTGTTGCCAGAGAGGTGAATCTTCCTCCCTCGCTGTCTGTGCATGAACAGCATCCCATTATGCTAATACTGTGAGTACTAGGCAGAAAGCACTGAAGAAAGGCGGGGGAGAGAGCTGTTTGTGCTGGGGGTTGATAGCGGGGGGCTGTGGTCCTCGGGTTTGCTTTGGGTTCGCTGTGTCCCTGAGCAGGGCAGGGCCAGAGGGAGCTGCATGGGGTGGGGGACACCCGCAGCCCCCAGGGACATTGGGGAGATGCCCAACGCACCAGCCCTTGGCCATGGGATCCCGCAGAGGGGCCACCACAGAGCTCAGCTCCCCCCCAGGCAAAGCCCAAGGGGATGAGACTGCTGGTGGCAGCCCCACGGGCACCACCCTTCCCCCCTTTGGGGGGAAAAAAAAAAAAAAAGGGAAATTCTACTGCATTCTTAAAGACTTCCCTGCCTTTTAATTCTTCCCTAATTAAAGAGATGCGAGAGCCCAGGAGTTCCAGCCCCGCTGCCTGCGCCTGGATGCTTCGCAAAGTTGTAATCCCCGCTAGTGACATCACGGGCCGTTGCCATGGGGATGTCACAAACTCATTGCCATGGGGATGTCACAAACTCAGCGCTGTGACTTCACCGTGGCGCGGGGATGGGCAGCAAGGGAGGCAGAGCTTCCCAACCACCAGGGTCTCCGGTAATTAGCAAACCGGCATGGAAAAACGAGGATGAAGCACAGGATAGGCACATAAAACCATTTTGTAAATATGATCTATTGGAAAAGTATTCCCTCTTGAGAAAG
Source organism: Calidris pygmaea (assembly GCA_003697955.1). Lineage (NCBI taxonomy): Eukaryota > Metazoa > Chordata > Aves > Charadriiformes > Scolopacidae > Calidris > Calidris pygmaea. The sequence goes on from QJSC01005339.1 coordinate 1,725,822, forward strand.
TGCTTCCTTAATGGAGCCTGCGCTCTTAAGTAAACCGCGAAAGGCAGAGAATAAAATAGAAATTATAGTGATTTGTTTTATTGGGCATTTCATTGAGTAATTAAGAGGATAATCAGAAGAAGGAACATTAACAGGCGTTACGCTCAGCCCTTCTCTTGCTCTAGAGGAGTGAGCTATCGAACACACAGCATCATCTGATGTTTCCCTGGGATGAGGGAGGCATGCGTGGATGTGCCACATCACACGTAGGATGGGAAGGAGTGGAAAAGTATCTCCACCGTGGCCCTGGTGGGATGCCAGAGCTCTCCCAAGAAACGTGGGGTGGGAACGGCAGGCTGCAGGGCGCAAACCCCCCCTTCGCAGCATCCCCTGGCACGTGGTGTCAGGCTCTGACGCTCGCGACGGTGCATTTCAGTGCAGGGAAGGCTAAAGGGGAAAATATAAACCAGCCCTGCCTGCAGAGGAGCTCACCACGATGAAACACACACCGATGAAGCACCACAGCCAAGGCAGAAGTGTTAGAAAGCTGGAAAACCAGCTGAAAGCTCAGCACAATGGTTACCCTGTGCCAGGAGAGCAGCTCTGTCACCCACCCCCCTTCTAACATCTACCCTCCCATTTTGCCTCCTCGTTTTTTTCTTTGGAAAACACGTATACAAGTACCTGTACAACTAATCCAGGTCCAGACAGGACCCAACACCACTCCAAGAGCCCTCAGCATTTGCAACTCAGTCTAAGCTGCTTCTCTAAGATAACCCAGCCCTTCCCACAGCTGTGGAAACCTTGGTGCTGGCCAAGACATCCATGAAGCAAAGACCCACGCAAGTAATGAAGTCTGCAACTCCTTTCCCATCCCCAGCACATCTTGCTTCCACCCCGTTTATCCACTGGCACCGCCACGCTCCAACACACGTCAGGACACCAGGTCCCACCACAGGCTTCTTCTGCAGCCCACCTCCCATGCTGGGAACCCCAATGGCCACATATGGCCATCTCCTAAGAGGTCCCAGGTAAAAGCCAGCCCCAGCGAGAGCAATCTGGCCACTGCAAGTCCCAAATGGCCACTGCAGGGAGCAAACACAAGGGTGGTGAAGGGGAAATGCAAAATGGAGTGACGGACAACCATGAAAAGGCTTTACTTAAAGCAGTGTGTCCCATTGGACACCTATTTATAAACACCGATCTGACAGATCGGCTAATTAGTGTTATTGCCTCAAACCACTTGGCTTTGGAGACAAAAAAAAAAAAGCAAGCAACCAACCCAGATAAACTAAGAACCCCCAACCTATGACACGGCAGCGCTGAGCAGTTGCCAAGAATTAAGTAGTTCTTAGGTCCTTGCTTGCTCCAGGACCACATATTTAGGAAAGCACATCACCTTTCATAAAGGAGGTCGATTTGTTTTAAACTGGCCTCTGTGGCTGGAAACCCCTTTTTCCTCCCTAAGGAGGTGGATGTAACAGCTATAATCCAGCTGCTGTACTGGGCCAGCGTTTCAGGGACAGTGGCTTGTCAGGGTTGAGCCCAAAGCACCAGAGAATGGTGAGAAAAATCCATGTTCAGAAAGTCACCAGCCCTCCCTTTCCCTGGGAACCACTGCTCCTCTGCCCTCCCCTGCTCCGGGGGAGCAATCCCAACCCCTTCAAAGCAACGTAAAACTGTTTTTTTGGCTTGTTGGGGGCCCTTACAGGCCTGAGAGCAGCTTGTTGGGAGACTCGAGCGCTCGGCACAGCCCCAAACCACGGCTCCGGTTTGAGGGGGATGGACTGAGGCTGGATTAGGAAAGCCCGGGAGGAGCCTCCAGCTCCGCTCCCACACTGAAAAGGCTGCTCAGCAGCCGAGGCAGCTTCATCCCTCCCAGACCTTCGTGCAATCCCTAAGAAGCCGCGACGGCGCCGGGGAAGCAGTGATTTTGTATGCGATGTTGGACTTGACCCGGGGAGGGGGTAATTGCAGAGCGTGTGCTCTGCTTCCCAACGCCACCGCAGGCAGGAGGGACGAGCTGCCTCCCGCCCTGGCATCAAGAGGAGCCCGACAATAGACCTCCACGGGGGCAGATTAAGACTCAACAGCAAATGCAGGACAAAAACACCACCATTGACCACCTCCGCCTGGTCAGATGGAGCCTGCAGAGCCCAGAGCGGGTCCCGGGCAGACAACTCGTCTGTGGCTTGAGACAAGTTTAGAGAATCGCTTCAGAAGTTTCCCCTCGTGCAAACACCACATTTCCCCCCCGCTCTCTAGCCAAGGCAATAGGCAGGTTTAGTGCAAGGCAAACGGGGAACGCAGAATAAAACAATATACCAGCCCATACCTGCAGGTGCATCCTTCCTTTCTCTCCAAGCAGCGGGAAGCACGTTGCTGTCTCTCGGTAATTTTCCAACATCCTGTGTTGCAGGTAGATTTATGCACTGATCATAGTTGGAGCTGTTAATAAAAAAGTGCAAAGAAAATGGATTTTACTGTGAAGTGTAAGGGCTGCTTTTCTTCCAGCTTCGCATTATCGTGACTTCCTCTTTTTTTAATCTTTTTTTTTTTTTTTCTGTGATTGACCATGTTTGGGGTTCAAAGCTTTAAAAATAAATCACAGATCTTCTTTCATCTACTATGCATGAGAGAGTCAGAATCATTACATGGCTTAAATGGATATTTTGGGAGGAACCCCAGACCGAGCAGTTCCTGCTTTAACTGGGAGCCAGAGGGATGAAGCTAATTTGCAAATAATGTTACACACTGGTTTTACTTGAACTCGAGGGAAAAGGCTGCAGTGGCTACTTGTCATTCTTTGTGAGAAATCGAACGAGATGGAAATTGAGTTCACTAGTTAAAAAAAAAATAAAATTATATATACTTTTTTTTTTTTCATAAAAATCTGCAGCAGACCAATTTCCTCCCGCACCAGGGGAACATCCCAGGACTGCAATGAAGCCTTGCCTCAGCACGTACCGCTGCCGGGGAACCGGGGACAAGCAGCCCGGCCGTCCTTTCTTCCCCGGGAGCAGATTCTTAACTTGGAAAGCTGCGAGCATCTCTCCAGCTCGACTGGAGCCACCTCTTCCTTACGCAGTTGGAAAGACAACTTTCCCCTTTAGCATCGCAAATGCCTTCCCCCCGGGGAGGGGGAGAGGGGGGGGGCTCCGATATCTGCAGCGCCGCATCTTTACCGCGAATTGCCTATCGATGACTTTGTGGCTAATATATACAATGAGAAGCAGAGGAGCTAATATAATGCAATTTTCCATGTTTACTGCATTATTACAGTGGTTGAATCCACTGATTAGTTCCTATTTTTCTTGCCATCTCTTCCCGAGCATCCCTTTTATTTTTGCCCTGCTTATCTGCATACGGAGTCATTTCTCCGTACGGCTGGTGTAACGGCGAGCGGGGCCAAAGCCATCATTTCTCCTCCCTTTCAAATTCAATCTTGCAGACCTCCATCTTCGCGATACCGCTATTATTTTCTCCGTATCTGATCTAATGAGAATCAGCCATTATTATTGCCTTAAAAAAAAAATAAAATATGGAAAAAAAAAACTAATCCGAGGGAAGGATAATGATGGCTGTGGCACTAATGATCCTTGGCATATCTCCTTGCAATGACTCTGGTGCTAAAACAAGAGACCGTTTGTTTCTCTCCTCTCTCCACAACTGCAAGACTGACCCCTCACGCAGAGGCAGATCCCCACCAATAAACAACGTTGCCCCAATCTCCCGGGGGGGTCCATTTCCCTGCCAACTCTCTCAGCAGCCCTTCTTATTGTCTTAACTTATTTACCCCAAACAGTGGAAAAACAACTCAAGCGGAGCCGGACACTCTCCAGCAACACAACTGCAACCTGTTTTGGAAAAGTCTTTGGAAAAGTCTCTTCCCCCGATGGTTATTAATTGAAAAGGGAAGGGAAAATTTCCTATATATCCAGGCAATACCAGGAAATGCTCTTCGTTACTGCTCCTTGAAGATCATGGCAGGACATTTTGCTCCCCAGCTTCCTTGATGCCCCCTACCTCCCAGCTCTGAGAAGACCATCTCACCAGCTGGAGACCATCCACTGAAGCATCAAGCCAAGCTGTTCTGCACGTGCCAACCACATCAGCCAGCAGGGGTTTACTTGGGAGAGGTGAGGGGACAAATTGAGGAATCTCTCTCCTCCCTCCACCCCAAACAGCCAGAGGTTTTTCAAGCAGCGAATGCACCCACCCACCCTCCTCACTGCACCTCCAGAATCTGCACCACCACTCTGTGGTTTCTACCTACAGCATGCTCTTCACCTCTGCCTCCAGCCCAGAGACCTTCCCTTGCCCTCCCCTTCCCTCTAGGAACATTATAAATAAATCACAGCGCCACATTCAGCTCTTGGCACCCATGGCACTGGTAGGGCACAGGATCCGGCCCGGATTTACGCAGATGAGACTTGTGGAAATCAAACTGAGCCCTTCCCCACATCCCCCACATCCCCCACCAAACGGGCCTGATTTGGGGAAGCCCTTGCTCACATGGACTCGGAGCTCCCAGCTGCCCAAGCCGTAGCGCTGCAGGAACACCAGCATTTCTTGGTGTGGCTACAACACAGCCTGTATTATATTTATTATTAATGAAAGATTAAACATTATAAAGAGCATTATTAATTTTAAAGCTACTAATAATTATCAGCTGTCCCTCACTTCACCCTGCAAGCCTGAGAGCTATAATGAAAGAGCAAATTCCAGCCCAGAGCATCTTTAATGGATGCTGCTATGATCCAGAGCACAGCTCTGCAGCTCAGGGCCACAGGCGTTTTCTGCCACTGGTGAGGAACCTCAAAGGTCTGCTAGTGTGAATGACCATAAAAAGCTGGGGATGGCAGAAAAATAACTCTGTTATCCTTGTCTTTGGAAAGAAGGAGTTGCACCGACCTCCCAGCTCTGCAGCACCAAGCTGTCTTCTTGTGCTTGCACCCATATCCTCACACCCAGAGCTCAGGTTAGCACAGTGACCTGTGTCACAGCAGTCACGGGTGATAGCACCATTTTAGCACCAAGGGAAAGTCTGCATTACAAACTGTTCCCTGCCTTCTTCCTCCTTGGGAAAACTCAGCTCTTAGAGGAGCATGAGCCAAACAAAAGTCACAACAGAGCCTTCACAAATGAGTTCTCACAGGACAGGACTGTCCCTATGACCAGAAACACTCATCTCGCCTCCCAAAAGCGCCATCTGATCCCATCAGACGTGCTCCATTAGCACCAGGGGGACCAAAAGCAGGGCTATTTCTACCCCAAATCCTCCAGCATCTCAGGAGGACAAGCAGAACAGAAGCCACCAACCCCAGCAGTCAGGGTGTCAGAAGGGCACCTCTGTGAGTGCAAACATCCTTTGCACACCAGCAGTAACATCCTCCTGCTGGCTCTGGCTCATCGGCATGGATGGTGAATCACATCTCCTTTGTATTTCACTTGGAGGAACAGGGAGAAAGAAGTGTTTTACAGAGGAGAGTCACAAAGAGCCCCTCTTTTTGGAAAACAGGCTATTTTTGGTACTATAATCCCTTTCCTGTGGAAAAGGGAGGGAGGCCCAGGAGATTGAGGGAGCTGCTGATACCCAGCCAGGAATCCAGCAGCAGAGCCCGGAGCATAATTCAGGTACCAGGGACCAACAACCAGGATCAAGACCCACATTTAAAGACTGTACCAGCCTCAGGACTAAGACCTGTGCTTCAGCACACGTCTGCCCACCCTCCTTGCCCACCAACACTGCCATGAGCCAAGCCAAGTCGAGATGCTGCAGAGCAAGAAGGTGGCGAGGAACACTTTCTTTGCTTACCCAGATCTTTCCTAAGCATGCAAAGACCTGGCTCCTCAGCCAAGTGTTAATTCTCACCCTCTTTCAGGCCAGTTTTTTTTTTTTTGCAGCTTTTCTCCAAATGCAGAATACATTTGAGCGATCAGCACAATGTTTAGCGAGAAAATCGTACGCTACATTTCCGCTTGGCATGATTTTGAAATGGTTAAGCTGTTAAGCCCTGAAAGGGAAGTTTTAAGAATACAGTGGGGGGGGGGGGGAAGAAAGAAAAAAAAAAAAGAAGCCAAACCCAAAAATAAACCAACAGTGGCAAAATTAGAGTGTGACAAAAAGGAACCATTTGGATGGATCCCTTTCTCCAGGGGAACGGTGCAGGCTGGCTGCTGCTGCTGCTTTCCAATGTCAGGATCTCTGCAGTTGTGCAGCGCTTGGGCTTCCATTACGAGAGCAGGGAAAATAACCAACTGAAAGTCACACAAGAGAGGGAGAAAGTTTTCCTAAGCTGGGATCAAACCTCTCACAAGCTTCTCTAAACCACAGCCACCTTGCCCCTGAGCCCCCCTTTTGCCCACCTTGCTCTCCCCCAGCAAGGGGGATGCTGTCAGGGCGGGAAGGTGCTGCCTGACCCACACCCAAACACTTGTGCAAGGACTGGAAATGGTCCAGGTTGGGGAGAGGTCATGCCAGGTACCCTAGAAATGCTCCTTTATCCAGATTTTCCAAATGAACCCTTCCAAAGAAGGTCCCTCTAAGGATAGTCAGGTTCTGCTTAGGACATTTGAGGGGACAGAGAGGACTCCTCACCTTCACCCCAACCAGCTTGCTTTGCACAACGCAGTGACAGCTGAGCAGCCCCTACGTCCCCTGTGTCACTCAGGGATCCCTCCTGAATTATGCATCACTTTGCTGCTGCACAGACTGACTTGGTGACTTACGCAGCCAGTTACTGGGCTGAAGGACACAGCTCTGCTCACAACCATTTGACACTGGTTTTTATCATAAAATGCAATGCAAGGCTGGATCAAAAGACCTCCCAGAATCCATACATGTGACAATATCCCACTACAGCTGTGACACAAAGCATTAAGGTAATGACAGTGCCAACAGCATTCATACCTGCTACTTTCAGATCCACCCAACCCGGTGCAGCTGAGACAGACAAGGGCTCTTTTCCTCCCACTCCAGCCTCCCCTGGGTCGCTCTGAAGTGTTTGCTATTCTAAGAGTTCTTGGAAGAGAGGTCTCTCTTCTGGGAGGGTTTGGATCAGAGGCATCAGGTTAGGTCACCTACAGAGGTGGGAAAAACCTTGCTCCCCAGCATATTCACGTCTCTGCAGAGGTCAATCGGGCTCCTGATAAGGGCATCTCCTGTCCAGTTCTGTACATTGACCCAGCTTCAGCAGGGCATGATAAAGAAGATAAATAAGAAGCCAGAGACATGCTTTTCCCCCCCCACTATCTCCCAAAAATCCTCCAGCCTGGGTCCTCCCTTGCCTTTCTGAAGTGCCAGAGGATCTTGCATTGGGTCCATGGGATGAAATCTGTGACCTGCATCCCCTCCCTGAGGGAGGCAGGGACTCGGGCATCCAACCCATCATCTACAGCCAGCCTGGGAGGCGATTTAAGACTTGCCCAGACAAAGTCAACACCAGCCTGATACACCACTGGAAAAAGTCTTCCTCCAAAGGGGGAAAATGGACTGCGGATGCCCAGAGGTCCCTTGTGCCAGCACTTCTGAGTCTGACCTCACAATCTCCCCTCCTGGATTCACCCTCCTCCACAACTAAAACTGCAATTCCTCTGAAAAGCTCTCTGTCGCTGTAAGTGGAGAATCTCATAACTGAAGCATTGACAAAACCCTGGGATTTAGTTTTTATTGCAAAAGCAGAGCCCCCTCCGCGCATGGCCCTTCTCTAACACACACAGCGCCTCCTGAATCACAGCGCGGTTACGAGACGGGGCAGAGCACACGGTGACCTGCAGAGGACTCGGGCTGAGAAAACAGCACGATAAATAATTACTTTATTGCAAGTCAAAGGGCAGCATTTCCACCGATAAAGTTCTCACAAGGGGGAAGAGAGGCGGGGGGTTGTTCGCTCTGCGCTGGTGTTTCTATAGCAAATTGCTCCCGTGGTGCTGGCTCAAGGAGCTCTTGCTCCCCATCGCTGTGGGAGGAAGGTGTCCAGGCATCCCCAGCCTCCTCCCTGGGTGCTATTTGTACTTCAGGCAGGGGGAATCATTCTTCTACATAAGGGGGGTAACGGCACAGCCCTGCCTGTGGTCAGGGATGCACCCAGCCTCCACCACCCACCAGTGCATGTGGGCTCCAAGCTCTCTTCTGCTATTTCCACCTTCCTCCATCCCATTTCCAAGTGAGCTCCTGGCATTCGTGGTGCTGGATCTTTAGGAGATGTCACACAGCCCACAGAATAATACCTGAACAAGCACATGCCTCCTCCTTCCCTCATCCGAAGAGCCACATTATCAAGTACTGAGTCTCTTTAATGAAATTACCCTGCGAGTGGCCCTACCGCAGCACAGCAAAACAGATGAACAGAGGCTGAAAATAAATCAGCATCTATGGAGGAGGTCCTGCCCATGGGCACTTCAGGGAGAGTATGGGTATTTCTCCCCACTGGCAGCCCAATGACTCTCACTGCACTACATGACTTCATGACAAAAGATGCCGAGAAGGTGCCAGAGGATGAAGGGAAACTGTTTTCCCCTTCCTTTTGATTTACACATGCTTCTGCTGGCACTGGCTCCTGGACATGTATTTCTCTGTGCTCAGCTACTGCTGAGCATGATAATGTAGAAGCAGAGACCCAGGCACTCGCTGTCTGTGGGCTCCACTGTAGATCAGCAGCGTGATGAGGAAAAGGCTTATTTGCATTGCTGTCATTTGGTACTTGCAGCAGGATGCCAAGAGCGCACGACGGCCAGGGTAAAAAGCATCTGATTTAACCTTCGCACCCCACACCTTCCTGAACACATTACCCATAGCAGGGAGGATGTGACACCAGGTCAACCAGCCCTCGCTGCCAGGCCATGATGGAAAGGCCATCAAAAGCCCCTCTCAACTGCCCAGAGCAAAGTCACAGCACCCAGCACCGTCCCCGAGGTGGGGAAGGTTCCAGTGACACCACTCAAGCCACCATAGCCCAGAGCAGCTCTTTGCCTCCTCTCTAACACATCAAATGTTCAGTCCTCGGCTATGGAGCTGGGAAACACCAGGAGAGCCTAGAAGACAAGCGGCTGCATTACCACACGTTCATCATCAGGAAGGAGAACACACAACTCCACACGAGTGTCCTCCATTGGCTTCAAGGGCACCAACACATTGAAATTCCCAGCTGATCCAGGGCTCTCATTTGCACTTTCATCACAGCCACGGCCAGGAGCTCTGCGAAGGCTTTCCCAGGGAACCCAGGGGTTCCTCTAGGACTGGCAGCCTTGGTTTTCATCTGTGCAGTGCTCTGTGGATGCTCCTGGAGCGGAGCGTGGGAGAGTGATGGAGGGATTTTAGCTATTTATGAATTAGAAGAGTGGTTTACATATTTTAACGGGAAGATAGAGGAGATTTTGTTCAGAATAAGGGCTTTTTTTTTTCCTTCTTTTTTTCTAAATCACTTTTCTAATCATTAATACTTCTTGCCACAATGAACAACCGGGCAATTCCATCATGTTACCTTGGACATACCATGGCAGGCAGCTAATGCTATCGGTCATAAATCATGTCCCTTTCAATCTCCATTATATAGGAAGAGCAAATTTATTATGATGCATGTGTCATTACACACCAATGCCTTTCCATTATCATATAACTGGATACCCCCAAGGTTTATAATTTGCAGTATAATAGTAATTTTTAAAGAACCATTGGTAATCAATAGCACTCAGCATCCCTGTCAGGATCATTTGCAAAACAAATAACAACACTGATCTCAAACAACTTTACAGGAGGGATATTTAATCCCCGTGAACTGCATTATATGATGGATAAGTGAGGAATTCTAGACTATGTATCATGTATTTTCCTTGGCTTAAATATCACTTCAATCAATGTTGCTACCGGCTGTACAATGCTGCCTGTGTTTTCACTAAGTAATGCTGAAGTATTGTCTTACAAATAGACATCAGCTACGTGCGGGGCACCAAAACCACATGGCAGCTCCTCGGGGGCACGAGGGGGGGGGCAAGGCAGAGCGGTGAGATACCCACCACGATGCTGTGAGATACCCACCACGATGCTGTATGGGGAGCACTCGGCAACAGGCGATGCTAGGGCACAGAGAGTTGCCAGGGACCCCACAAACGGGGCACCGAGGGATCCCAGGAGACTTCTACCCTCACTGGGGGGGGGGGGTGAGCACAGGTGATGCTCAGCCCCATCCTTGCAGGACCCAAGCCCAGCAGAAGTGATGCTCCCTCCCGGGGAGGGTTTGCTTGGCGAAGCTCGCCGAGACACAGACCTGTCCTCATTACCGGAGCCCCCAGCACAGCCTCCACACCAAAATCAAATCACCAGCAGGAGGAGGTGCTGTTTTCAGCCCCTTGTCAATACAGAGCTCAGGTTTAACCAAGTTACTACCTATAACTCTACAGAAGTGGTAGGTAACATTATTTAATAAGAGTTTCAGCCATCTGCCTCATTAGCTAACAGACAGACCTTAAGGACAACAAACAGGGGCTCGATTTACTTATTGCTTTTCCTTCTCCTTCAGCATGTACCGCCAGAGGCTGTAATTGGGACAGTAACTTTGTCCCCACCGCCCCTGCCCTGGCTGCAGTCAGTCTGTCTCAAGTCCCTCCGCATCCCAGGCCGCGATAACCTTTGACGGAGCTATTACATATTTAAAAAAAAATTGAGTCAGAAGCAGTTGACCCAGCAGGACCTTGTGCAACCTGCACATGGGGAGGGACTCACGGGGACAGCACTGATGATGGGTCCCCACGTGTAGCTGGCTGTGATGCAGCCCTCGAGACAACCCAGGCATCCAACCCAGGGCTCCCTAACAAACATCTCCAGAGCCAGATTAAAGTCAGCCCCGATGTCTGTGCTCCAGCACCTTGTTCTCGAGGAGCCCACGTTACCTGTTGCACGGCCAAGAGCCAGCCAGCACCTACATCTTTCCTTATAGCCGGCTTTCCCAGGCATGAAATCCACATTTAAATTTTCTCCGCAGGTTTCTGCCTCTTGGGAGCTCTCCGGCAGAGCCCTATCTCCCTACTTGCAGCTGGAGACACCTTTAGCGAAATCTTCAGCTCCTACTGATGTGGAAAAATTCATGCATTTCTCTCCGCGTGTAAATGCTGGGTCTGGCGTTCACAGCACTTCCCAGCGATAAGCCCCAAATCGCCCATCGCTAGAAACCCTGCACTTTGGTAAGGATGGACAGAGTTGGGATAAAAAAAAACACAAACAACCACCCTTGGACCCAAACTAAACACTTCAGCTGCTGGAGATTACAGAATCCTATTTAACAATATCAGAGAGCGTTTTCCGCAGAAGAAACATCTTCGACCTGGCTATAGGAAGCCAGGAAAATTAAATATTTTCAGAGGAAGCAGAAACCCACAGAGTTTTTCTTATTTTGGTTCACTTTTAGAGACAAACATGTTTTGGAAATGGGATTATGTGGGGCATCCTGGCACCCCTTCCTGCTCAGCAGCACCTCGGCTGGTCTGCAAGCTCCTGGGCTGCCCCAAGGAAAATACCACTAATGAAAATAGGGCTATTTTTAAAGCTAGAAGGACAAATTCTCCTCCCAGTTACACCAGTGACCTCGTGACTCTCCACAAGGTTGGGCAGGCAGGCACAGCTCTGATTTGGGGCTATTTTGAGCATCCTCCAGAGTCACCGGGCACCCAGCAGGCAGAAAGCAGAGAGGAACAGGATGAGGCCCTTCCCTCCAGACAGTCAGACCCAACACGTCAAGACACTGATAATTTTCACCAACTAGAGGGTAAAATGAATCCCCCTGTTTAAATAAGACATTTTAATTAAAACCCTTCAGCCAGTCTAGGGACAGAGAGGGAGCACAGCCACCTCCTCCTACCTGGACATGGACCTGAACGGTGCTGGTGCCCCCACTGCCATCCCTGCCCAAGCATCACACGTGCACATGGAGTGCAGACCTGGTCAGGGCTCTTCCACAGACAAAGTATTTAAATGGTTTATATATCACTATCTCTTAATTTAAAGAAGGTGGAATTGCTATAGACTGACTTGCTCTCCCCAACACATCTTTTTTATTTTACTCTTCCACCCACAGTTCCATGGGGCTGTCACCCAGCATGGCCTCAGAGCTTCACAAGCACAACCCACGCTGGTCAATGGATGGAGACCTCCAGGAAAGCCCAGATGATGCAGAGTGATGAGGAAGGACCTTTCACTCTGTCTCTCAAGTGCCTGTGCTACGGCATGGCCAAAGGGATACCACATATCCAAAGGGATGCAGAGCCATCTAGGATGACACAACCTGCCTTGTCACCAGACCCAACCTGTTTGTGTCACCCTTTTTGGGAGCAGCCACATTTGAGCTGCTGGTGACACCAATAAAAACAATACCCGGGGCAAGCTCTGGAAGGTAAGACACAACCAACATGTTATTCTCTACCGATGTGCTCAGACACAACCCAAAACCTCCAAGAGCATCAGGCTGGGAAGAATTTCCCAGCTCATGAGGCGCAGGGGAGATCCTACCACAAGGCTCAGGCCTTCACCCCGCTGCCGTGCCCAGCTCCCCCGTGTCCCAGGAGGCTGCACACGTGGACCAGCTTCATTATGATCAAACGCTCAATGAATGATCAGAGCAACCAGCAATTCTACTCAAATTCTCACCCTGGAGACCAGGGAACCCAACACCGCTGCTTGTGGTGCAAGGGGAGCGAGGAGACATCCGCGGGCAGGGAGGGAAGATCTCTCCATCACACTGCAGAAGCCTAAAGATGGAAAACGCTTACAGCTGTGTACGCATCCATATGCATAAGAGAACAGGCCCTGATCCAGCACACGCTTACGTCAATCTGCCGTCACCGAGATTTAGGAGAACATTTAAAATTAAGCAAAAATTTCCTTGCGCTGCAAAACTAAGGACAAAGAAAGGAAATAAGTCTGGTGGGTAGAGCAGGAGCAGGTGTCGAAGGACTTGGTCCCAGCACAGACTCCAGCACCAGCACCCCAGGTAACCCCAGGAATGTCACTTCACCTCCGGGTTCACCCAGGGAATGCAGCTGCCACTTCTCCAGGCATCATTCGCCTCCCAGCTACAAGGGGCTCTCAGATGGTCACAAAGATCCTGACCAGTTTTGAAGGCTGTTTCCCACCAGGTTCCCATGGCCGGCTCTTTACATGCTGTTTGCAGAAGAGCGGGCCACCTGTATCTCAGCAGCTCCAAGGAACCCCACAAGCCCTGGCTCTGAGGAGATGCAGATAGTCTAAACCACACAAGAAAGTAAATAATCAGAACGGGAACTAGCAATTCTTCATTGAGAGAAAGAGGAAAAAGCCACACAAAGTTAGGTGTGGTTTGTTTTTTTTTTCTTAAAGCCAATGTGGAATTGGAGAACCTACAACCGGAAAGGAATTTAATACAGAAGAGGACTTTTCTGCAAAACCATTAGTGAAGCTCAAGATTAACAAACTGACCCACACAGTGAACAACGTGACAAGCTTCTCTGACAGGGTGGTGATGTTCACTTTGCTTATAAGCATTATGGTGGGACTCAATCTTAAAGGTCTTTTCCAACCTAAATGATTCCACAGTTTCTTGGGGAGCTTTAAGAATCGCATCCCACATCCTTATTTCCCCTTCTTTCTGTAAAGATGAAGCAGCGACACAAACTCCACAGCTTCATTTCTGCTCCTTTGTGAATTGGGACACCTGTTGAAACATGTTGATTTATTGAAGTTCTCCTATAACTCCTCTGTGGTAGACATTCCTGAGCAAAAGTCACATTAGTCCTGCGCTTCAGCATTACCCTGAAGAAGGTAAATAGGAGCCAGACTGAGTGAGCAAACCAGGATGGGCTCAGCTGGGTGTCCAGCCCTCTCCCCCAGCCTGTTTGCACCCCAGTTTCAGTCCTACCTGCCCAAAGAGCTGGACAGACGCACAGCTCGATCCCATTCCCACCTCATGTCCTGCTCCACCACAGTTTGCAAAGCAAAGCACAGCCTTTTCCCATCACCGACCGAGTCCCCGCAGCCCCCAGGGACAGAGGCTCAAACCCAGACAGCATGAAAGTTCAATGGTGCCATAAAACACAAGAGAGAGGTTTGAACTCCTGGATTTTAAACAGAAAGCCACTTCCAGCAGCTCCCCGTCCCCCCGGGCCAGGCGCCAGACCTCGCAATTCACTGCTCAGCGCCGCCCTCCCAGCAGAAGGCGGCTGGAGGAGCCGCTCCTGCAGTGCCTCCCTCCATCCCCAGGAGTTAATCGGCTCGGTGACACCGGCGGTCACGTCCCTCGCCCTGCCAGCCCTGATGGATGATGCCCCGTCTGTCACCCTGGCTGCGTCTGCCCACAGCGTTTGTGCCCGCGGTGTCCCCAGCAGGGGCAGAACCAGCCGCCGGGGTACGGGGGCTCGTTTCCAAGCCACATCCTGGGGCAGGAGTAAAGCAGAAGCAGGTATTTTTATACCCTAAATCAGATGTTCAATACCATTAAAAAAAAATAATAAAAATAAATCGCCTTTTTTTTTTTTCCTTCCTTTTGCATTGCTTTAACTTTACTCTTCTCACGATGAGAGCTCAGAAGGGTGGGTGGGGAGTCCCCCTTCAGTGCTGCTCCACACATATACACACACCCTGCTTTTACTCCAGGCACAAGCTTCTCACAGCAAGGAAAATAAACTACTTCAATTCCTCAGCCCTCCCAGGCTTTCTTCCTTGTGGTCAGACTGACCATGCTGCCCAGCCCAGGGAAGGAAGAGTTAATTAATAATGTCACAAGATGAGCACTCGGGCCATGCAGGCACCATCTCCCACCAGAATACCTTGGGGAAGCGCCAGCACTAACGGCACCAGCACCGAGCCCAAGTCAGGGCTTTTCCCCCCCGACAACAACTTTATTTTGATGATACGGGATGATTAATGCTTACAGCCACTGTCATCTCCTTTGAGAGATTTTTGGGGCTGAGGAGTGACATTTGCTCAATGCACCGATCTTGAAAAGTGGCGCTCATCGTGGTGGAGAGGAGAGGAGATGCTCCGGGCATCCAGCCGTCGGGAACCGGACTCTCTGCCGGCTGCAGGTGGCCAGGGGAGCTTCTTTGAGGAACACAGGGATGCTTATGGAAAGCCTGGCCTGGTAAATGCTCCAGGGCAAGAGGATGCTGTGTTAAACAGCCAGAGTTGTAAGAAACTATGAGATTTTGTCTCACTCAGTGGAGAGAGAAGAGAGACGTTGGTTACAAGCATCACAGCCACGAGCCGTAGCGGAGCCTGCTGTTTTGCCACAAACAGGCTGGAAGATCAGAGCCCGAGCTGAGACTCTCCAGGGCTGAGTCGCAGCTACACCGAGCTCTCGCAGCTGCTCTTGAAGCCAAAGAGCATCCAAAAATCAGAAGGATCAATCAGTAAAACAAGACACAGACAAATGCCTTCACCTTAGCATCCAGCAGTGTGGGGAAAAAAAACCCACCCACCAAACCAAACTTGGAAACCTTCAGCTCAACCCCTGTGCCCCCAAGTTTCCCCCCCACACACCTGTAACACAAGGACCAGAATCATCTACCTCACCCGGCCGCTGCCAGGTTTTCCTAATCAATCAGCTCATTAATTCATGCAAAGCATGAGATAGACAGCAGATGGATGGCTTTACACAACAGTCTTTTCTACAGTGAAATATTTCTACTTAACTCTCCGCCAGCGGCTGCCCACCCGCTCCCATCTCCCCAGCCCAGAGGGGTCTGGGATCACCGGGGATGGAGCAGCGGGGGCTCCCCTGGACCCCAACGGCACCCAGCGGGATTCCCTGGCTGGAGACACCCCTTTCCACCAGGCTTCTTACGGATTTGATTTTCACCTCGTCATATTTAAAAGCTGTCTCAGGAGCGTAATGATTTTAAATTCACTCACCGCCGCAGTCAATCAATGGAGCGGCGGCGGCCGCGAGTGCCTCGGTGATGAATGGGGCTTTCGAGGCAGCACCACTCGCCTCCAAGTGAGAGGAGAGCGTGGGCAGAGGGTGGGGGAGAGAAGAAAAGCCAGGAAACACGAATTAAAAAGGAAGAAGTGGGGCGAGAGGGTAGGAAAGTCCAACTTACGGCAAACTTCGGACAAGTGTTTGCGGCTTGCAGGGAGCAGTCTTGGCTGGGGTTAGTCTCCCCAATCTCTTATTTATCATCCTATATTCGTAATAAATGTATAACCAGCTTATTTAAGATACATGCTAACCCCAAACCTGGCTTGTGCAGAGGTCAGGAGCCCCAGCCAGCACCCTCCACGTGTGCCCTGACCCAGCTTTCCTTTCCAGGAGGAGCTGCGGAGCAAACACCCGAGAGCAGGTCTGGAGAGTACCTCTTCCCTTGGGACCAAGTGACAAAGGGCACAGAGCTGAAGGTGTCACCCCTCAGCTCTTCCCCTGCAGCAGCAGACAGACAGGACCCCCACGGGGTGACACACAGGAACCTGTGGCTCCCCATCCCCGAGGATCTTCGGCTGCTGACAGCTGAGAGGAGCAGCACCGAGTGCTCACATCCAGCCCAGAGACCACAGAGGGACGGGAGCGCCCGTCCCTGCAACCACCATGAGTTTCCAGGGAGGGAAAAAAACCAAAACAGTTAAATACACACAAAAAAAACCCTGCTTGGGGGAGCCCAAAGGACCTAATCCTGCTCCAGTCACGCGAGAGGATGCTGCTCGGCATTTGAAAGGAGCCACTTCACATCTGGGCTCTTTCTCTCCCTCTTTCTCCAATTACAGGGTCAGGTCAGCGCTGTGCAGCCTGCAAGCGTAAAAAATGTTCATAATACTGAAAACTGGTATCGGCAGAGAAGTTCACAGCTGGGTGTCATGAGTCCCACAAAGCAGAGAGGGGACAGAGTCAAAAAAACCACCCAAACCCCACAACACCAGCAAAATAAGAGGCAGTAAAAGTAAATTGATGATGTTGCTCCAATCTGAGCAAACACTAATTAAGAATGTGTAATTGAATTAATGCATTATTTAGAAACCCCAGCAAATCCTGAGCGGGGCTATAAATACATTATAGGCTTCTTTTGACATCACATATATCTCACGCCTCACTACCCGCAATTTATTTTAATGTCACCACGATCTCCAGATTTATTTACGTCCTTGTCACTCACCATCGTTTTGCATTTATCCCGTATCTCTACATCCTCCATTCCTCACACCCAAGAGCTCCATACGGGGCAGCGACGACCAGGCGATAGTCAAAGCCGTGTAATAAATTAGCTCAGCTTCTCAGCTGCTTCCCCTCCCCGTGCCCAGCAGCCACAGGTCTGGGCTAATTTGTTGAGAGCCTGAGAAAACATCCAATGCCTCAATAAAGAACAAATCCACCTCCTAGAAACACAATATTTAATTTTTTTTTTTTCTCCCCTACAGCCTCAAATGTTGGTTTACTCCCCATTAGACTGGGAAAGGCCCTGCACAAGCAGGATCTAAGCCTGGCGCAGAACAGGTCGAGAAACTGGTATCATCAAACCCTGGAAATAGAGGAAAACAGCATCTTGGGGAAAAGTAGGGGGGAAGTCAGCCCCTCAAAGGTTTCACAGCAGATTTTTTTTTTACCTCTGAAAGGTCCCGAGATACTGCATTTGCAGCTGGGACAGTTTACTAGTGCTACGGGTATTTAGCAAGAGGCTTTACATACATTACTCTTCCTTCCTTCCGAGCCCCTCACAGCAAGGCTTACAGCTCTCACTACACCTGGGTTTCTAGGAAGAGGCACAAATACACCAGAAGGAAAAGAAAGAAACACAATGGAATGGTTTAAAAACAGCTAAAGACACTTGTAAGGAAAGCAGCGTGAGAAAACAACGCGGGTGAATCAGAGTTCACACACACACGTAGCTCGAGGAAAGGAAAAAACCTTTTTCCCCCCCCCCCCCCTTAAGCAGCATTAAAGTCCTGTACTTCGGTGCGATCATACACTGGAGCGAAACACACACGCTGTTTATAAAACATATTGGGAGACTTTTCCCTAAAAGATGCCATACATAAAGTGTAAAACATTACATAAAGTGTAAAATTTTATTACCTCTGCATGTCCATTTTACAAAGACAGACACAAACAAGTTGCCAAATCTGCCTGCAGTTTGACTCCATTAAACCCAATGAATGAGTTTGGCCCACAAAAAACTCTGCACTTACTGTAATAAAGCTAAAAGCTGATAGCAGCTGATACAGTAAAACACATACATTTCCATACGCTTATTCCTGCTGATTTAAAAATATGAGTGAGCTACAGAGATTGTCCTTGCCCAGCTCCTAAAGAAATGTGGAGATGGGGGAGAAAAAAAAAACCACAACCAAAAAACCCCAAATCTTGGAGTTTTCCCCTCTGATTCCCCCAAAGCACAAAGGGGAGAGGGATGTGGGAAACCGGGGGGGTTGTGCTCATTTGGCTTTCTTCTTCAGAGCCCTGAATACATAGGACATAGGCATTTGACCAGAACACCTTGCCGACAGTCCAGTCCCCAAATTGGGCAGGAACCCCACAGCAGGAACGGGGGTCACAGCTCTGGACCCTGTCCTGGGACACCTACTTCTGGTCCCCAGAGGGGAGAAGGTGCCCGGGCTCCTGGGGGCAGGGATGTGGGACGCTCTGGTCGCCACAGCGGCGGCCACAATTTTGTTTGCGGAGGGCTCCTCCTCATGCTCAGTGGTTCTCCAGCCACTGGGTCATCCTGAATTATACCTTGAGCCCCACAGGGCAGGGGACCGTGCCAGGCTGTAGAGAGGCCAGATCCCAGTGACAGATTGTAAGCCTCCCCTGATCGATAGGGGGGTTTTCTTTTTCTTTTTTTTTTTTTTTTTGGTGGAGTTTGGTTTTTTTCAAGCACCCAGCTTTCTCTCAGGCTGCTCTCAGAACCCCACTCCCACCTCCTCCAGCTCCCCTATGCAGGCTGGCACCCTCCCTGCACCCCCAGAACTGCCTCCTCCAGACCCTCCTGCCCCGGCTCCTCATGGTGCACAGGGGCTCCAGGTCCCCCTCACCTGGAGCCGATTTCCACATTACCTTTCCTACATATTTATTACTTGTTTCTATTACAGGGATGTCTCAGGGATCCAGATGACCCTCGTGCAAGGGGCTGAACACACATTCACCAACCAAGCTAGACCTCATGTATCATTTCACGCTCTTTCTCCTCACGGAGCCCCTTCCATCCTACCTGCCACCATCCTCCTGGGGGTGCAGCAGACACAGGACCAAGGCTCAGGGTCTCCGCTCCAGCCCCCTCACCCCGAGGTCCCCACAGCTTTCACAGATCTGCCTCCTTCCTCACCCACACGTTGGGGGCCACACACACAGCTCCGTAGCTGCCCCACTGAGGTCCTCTCCACCCCACCAGCCTCCTCGGGGCCCACTTTGCTGCTGGCCATCACACCTCCACCTCACCACACTCAGCCCCGATGCTGCCCCACCATTGGGCTCCCTCAGACTCTGCCCCAGGCCCCAGGGTCGTAACACCAAAAGCAAAAATAATCCAGCAAGCACAAGAGATCACACAAAACACCACTCAGGGCCGTGCTCTCAGCTCATAACCCCCCCACAACCCCTGTGATAGCTTCCCCCCAACACCTCAAAGCCTTTGCTGATGGCTCCACCGGCCACCTCCCCACCACCAGCAGCTCAGAAAGGCACAGCCTACCTGCAGCAAGCCCCACGTCCTCTCCTCCCGAGGCTCCTCGCTGCCCTGCAGCAGCTCCTTCTCAAATCCCTCTGCTCCACCAGGCTTCCCAGCGCCCTTTGCTGAGGAACCACCTAATCCCAGGCATTTGCTACACCTGGAGTTAACACCAATTCAGAGCTGAGTGCCGGCAGCTGGGATGCTGCGGGTGTTGCTGTGGCTTTCCTTGGGGTGAAATCCCAGCCCTGGAGCAGCTGGCAGAGAAACTCCACCCGGACCAGCACGGCTGGGATGCTGCTTTCTGCGTCCCTCTGGGACACGGGGCTTCACTGACATAACCCACTCGCTTGTCCCCAGCAAGTTCCCTATTTATAGGGAAAATAAACATCGGGAAAAAATTGCCCAAGGATGGGGTTGGGACTTTTCAAAGAGGCAGGAGGGCACTGAGCTCTCCAAGGCAGGGACCACATCTCCTGTCCCTGTCGCAGCTCCTCGAACCTCAGCGCTACATCCAGAGCTCGACTTGGAAACCTCGGAAGCACCGGCCACCTCCTTCTGTTTGCATGCGTTGCATCATCCTATATATAGTATATGATGGGAGAACCGAAATAAATAATCCATAGCTCATAATAATAAACCTTGCACCTTGAACAAGCCAAGAGCCTGACCTTTCGTAGTGAAGCCGTCCTGGTGAGAGGTTAGATCCTGTGTTTTCTGATCATCAAACAGGAAAGCATTAGCCAGACAGGGAGAACAAGCTCTTATCTAGACCTGATTTCTCTCCCCTCCAGGGGATCCTGTAGGATATTTCAGTTCTCTCTCGCTCGCTGTATGACTCTGCCCTCCCCCAGTTGCTTGAAATCAGCCAAATTCACAATCTAATCTGGCCGGGAGTCAAAGGGGAGAAAAATCAAGTCCTAATGCAGTGACTACTTTGAATGGGGAATTGAAGCCAATCAGAAAGGCATTATTGATCCCTGCTCGGAGCACCTCGGCCAGGGAAAGGAAGGGAAAGGAAAGGAAAGGGGCGAGCAGCCGCAGAGCTGCCCTCCGCAGCCAGCCCGGGGCTGCCCTGCCAGGCCTGCGGCTTCCCCAGCGCTCGCCCGGGCTGGGAGCCGGCGTGAGGGGGTAGCCAGCCCCGTCCGGTGCCTGTGCGTGCAGGAAGGGCGAGCACCCCACGGCGTGCGCTAGCCCACGTGTGTGCCAGAGCGTGACCCGCGGGGCTACCTACCGC